>JAOUQT010060128.1:0-10547 GCA_025769995.1 Xyliphius kryptos | reverse complement strand
GTAGACAGTGGAATGCATTGAGAACAAAATAACATAAAAATTATCAAAATGTAAATCAAAATGATCCCATGGAGGTCAGGAGGTTACATTGTGTTTTTTAAGCGTTCTCTTTATTTTTTTGAGCAGTGTACATTGAATAAAATATGTTATCCTTGCTGGATAAGATTTTTTGATTAAGGTTTAAAAGGCTAAAGAGTTATGCTCGACAGTTTTATGTAGGTCATATAGGACCTTAGTTGTAGGGTCAACAACAATTTTAACAACACTAAACACATAATGTCAGTTCACAACCAAAAGTCACAACAGACTTTTAATATTTATTTATTATTTCTACAAAAAATTTAAAACGAGGTAATAAACTTTTGACCTTAAACGTCAACAAACTTTCTTTAAAGCAATGTGAGAGGACCCATAGTAGTTACTTTAAATTTTCAAATATCTTGAAGCTGCTTCTAATTCTTACAGCTATGTTTTCTGACTTTGTTCAGTAACATTGATTACTTTTAAGAAGAGATTTATGTTGAAACAGAGAGATTGAAACAGTTTATGTTGAAACAGTTTTTAAAATTGTTTAAGCACAGTTATTGTTGACCAGCTGTAAAGGTCCTGTGAATAAAAAGACATCTGGTATTAACACGTGTCTTTGACATCCAGAACAGGTGCCCAAACCCAAAATGCTTAAATATTTTGGGGCCTATTTTTAATGGAGTGAGATTTTAAAACCGGCACTTGTTTGAGTAAGCTTTACTTGAGTTAGCCAGACAGTTTAATTCTTAGTAGTTCAGCAAAGGTTAAAATTATTTAAATTAAAATGTACTTCGTTTAAACCTGTTTATTTCATTTAGAATCATAAAATTTTGTGTGCTATGGAACATTGATTTTACATACAATAGATTGTCCTTGATTAGGTGGCTTATTGACCGAGTTGAACTGAAATATATTGTACATAACAATTTAAAGATAATGCATCACCTTTTCGCTTACCTTTAGGAGCCAGACAATTAAAAGACAGTCTTCTTTTGAGGTATGCATTAAAATAAATTTAAAACATTACTTTGTGTTTCCTTGCTAATGTCCGTAATAATTTGAGTGGTTTTGTTTGACAATCAGTGGGAAAAGAGGAAAAGTGCAATACCAGATTCATCTACAGCCTCACTTCCTCCCATGAAATTTTTCTGTGATGAAAAAGTCAAAGACTTAACTCGCCCCAGCCTCACCTTAACGCCTAATGCTACTCAACGCCCTACTTCAGGTACAACTTTGAAGAACACATATAAGAAATAAACATTTGTTGATCTATTCACACATATTCACATCTGATGACACTGACTAATACACAAAACCATAGTCTGTTGTGTTATTACTGTTCCAACTATATTTCAACATTAATGTTAAAACATTCATTGCAACTGCTTCATAGTGCTGATGAGGTACTCGGCGAGGGATGATATGCGACAGTGGTCCAATGATCCAAGTGTCCCTAAAGTGGATGTAAAACAAAAGAAAAAGAGAAGACACACTACAATTAATGACAGTGCAATATCGCCAGAATGGAGCACAATCCGGATGAAAGCAGATTTGGTAAGACATGTTTTTTTTATTTACAGTCATTTATGTACTGCCTATTTTATGCCTTAGAGGTTTTTTTTTCAGTATTACACTGCTTAACTTTATTCCGTTATTAAACTGAATTTGTCACAATCATAACCAACCTGCTGTTCCAACTCTTATCGCCCCAATGTGGTTCCACCTTACTCACACTTAGCATATCATTTGCAACTATGACCACAACCAGTTGGCCCTCCAATCAGCAGGTGAGGGGTTAATAGTGACAGACACAAGCCAATATCAGTGCACGTCACCATGAATCACATTCCCATTCCCAAGTTGTCACTGGGAATAAAAGGAATGAGGACCGGAGACAGGATTCCACACAACACAGGCTTTATTGCTGACACAACCTGATTACGTCAAGCACACTGAGCTTTTACATCACTATGATGCCACAGATTATAAAGCGGCACAGGGCATGAGGTGGGCTAATCAGGATCTGCCCGCATCCGCTCCGCCACTCCCCCTTCCCCAATGCCACCACGTCATGCTTCCTCCACCTCAGATTCTGAATGCCAATGGTCTGTCCACGTGACAGTTTCCCAGAACTGCCATCTGCATCTCCCCGATCGTCGTCGCGACGAGCCACGCTCCCAGTGTCCTATGCTTCGATACATGACGTCTGTATCCTTCACTTGCCCCACTCACTCCACATAGCTGTCCCTGAAATCCGACAGCCTGGGTCGGGGTCTGCCATGTGTGTGTTCATTCACTCCCAGGTTTTGGCACCAAATGTCACAGAAATGAAAAGAATGACACAGGTACGTCAAGTACACTGGGTTTTTACAGTAATAATCACGTATAATAGTTCAACATCCCACGGCATCAGGCGAAGAAGCATCAGGTGTATTAATCTGAATCTCAGTCATAAAGCAGACACACATTTTTCAGTGTCATCTGACATTGTGTTGTTAAAAAATAAAATATTAATGAAAATTTCTTGAAAAGTGCAACTATCATCAGAAAAAGTAACTGTTATGCTTTAATTGTTAATATGCAGAAAGCTGATTGTCATGGTCTTCCACCCACACCTCGAGTTCATGTAAGTGTTTCTTTGTGTTATTAGAAATACAGTAAATTTAAAACTAGCTAAATGAACCAAACTGCTAATTATATTAATTATGCCAATATTTATATTGGCATATATGTATACTTTGTGTCCCCAAAAGACTTTTTTTTGCTGTAAATCTCCAACACTTATTCTTGGTTCTTGCACACACACACATACATGCAGCTCTGGAAAAAATTAAGAAACCACTGCGAAGTTTTTTTTAAAAATCAGCATTTCTTTATGTATGACAGCCATTCCATTTCAGTGTCAGTTACATTTCAACCCAAGTACTCCTTATTTTACTTAATGTGCTTCTGATTAGGTGATCACCTGATGTGGTTTTCACAATCCTCTTGTAATAGGACAAGCTGAATGGCAAAACAAGTGCTAGAGATAGCTCCAAAGTAATTGGAATAAATAAATATTTATTAACCATGCCAAAGAAGTTGAAAAGAAAAGTTTTAAATTAGGAAAAGAAGGGCTCAATTGACCTACAAAAGGAACGTCAAATGGCAGCTGGGGTAAAGAGCACGGCAAGAACAGTGAGTAATAGGCTTCTAGAGGCAAGGCTAAAGTCATGTAATGGTAGAGAAAAGCTTTACTAATAGTCAGACAAAGACATGGAGAGGTTTACAAGACACAGTGTCTTGCACCCACTGGGAATTTGGTGGAGGACTGATGATGAGCTGGGAATGCTTCAGCAAGGCTGAAATTGATGAAGGACATATGATTTAAGCCACATACAAAGTTATTCTGGAAAAGCACTTTTTTTGTGCTCTGGCAATGTTCCCCAGCTCTGAGGACATTTTTTTTCCAGCAGGACAATGCTCCATGCCTTACAGCTTGGGCAATTAATGTGTGGATGAAGGACCACCAGATCAAGACCCTGTCATGGCCAACCCAATCTCCAGACCTGAACCCAACTGAAGACTTTTGGAATGTAATCAAGAGGAACATAGATAATCACAAGCCATCAAACAAAGCTAAACTGCTTGCATTTTTGCACCAGGAGTGGCATAAGGTCACCGGAAAGCAGTGTAAAAAACTGCATCTTTTTCGTTATTTTGACCATTTCTCATTTTCTTTAAATAAATACAATATTTTTGTTTGGACTTCCTATTTTTACTCATACATATACCTATAAAGAGTAAAATCAGAGAAACTGATACTTTTGCAGTGGTCTTTTAATTTTTTCCAGGGCTGTATGTTTATACACGGCAAAATTATGATGTTCTTTCCATTGTTAAAATAAATTGTAAAAAAAACTAAACCACAGAAACATATTTTTCCAAATTCCAGCCTTCAGGCATTAAGAAAAATTTACTGGCAGTAAGCAATATAATTGTTGGAGTGAGTCACAGTTGTTTTATTTTCACAAAGCAGATTGACATGAATCAAGGCTCCAACAGAGAGATGTTGGATAAATGAGGATAAATCATCACACATTGTTCCAAAGATGTTAGTTGTTTTCAGACAGCTGTGTCTAATAATATTAATAATATTTGGTCATTTTGCTGACGCTTTTATCCAAAGCGACTTACAGGTATTCCAACTCAATGGTTGGGATTACAACACAGGGTTGATACAGAACCCTAAAATCTAAAATTGTCTAATGTCTAAAATCTGGAACAAATACAAACTGAATGGGAAGGTTGTAATAGAGAAACACTAGTAGGCAAATAAAGACATAAAAGCTTCAGGATTGAAACCTAAAAGCAATCTGAAAGCAATATGTCTTGAAAACAGAAAAGGCACAACCAAACAAATGAGAAACCAGTGGACAAAAATTGTAGTACTCATTGTCTATGATAGAACTGTAAGAAATTTCTTAAAAAAATTGGGATTTACATACAGAAAAGCCAAACAAACAAAAAACATTAATGATGCCTAAACAGAAAAGAATAATGGTTAGAGATGACAAGTAAATAAGAAATCATGAACTCTCTCACGTATCGCAAATCTGCTTTTGTTTGGTACCGATACAATAAAATTTATATTTTTAAATGACTGTCTAAAGTGATCATGTTATTTTCCACAATCATTTATAATAATGGGCCTGCATCTCAAGTAAGGGGGAGATGACAGTATTTACAGTATCTATCTATCTTCAATAAATTCCAAGGTCAGTTGTAGGGATATTTGATAATGATGATGATGATGATGAAGAACATGATAATCTTTACATAGGTCAAAGGTTCCAAAATGTTCCTTAAAAAAACATATAATGTCAATGCCATTGCCTGAAAATCTAGTTAATCTTTGGTGGAGATGGAAGACAAGGTCCCAACCTTCAAAAATGATCTTGCAACAACAAGAGGCACTGGAGCCATAAAGATGAGGAATACTGCCACACAGGGTATCTGCTAAGTAGTGCAATAATGAATGAAAAGGCAGACAAAGGGAATGACGGTACTTTTTAGAGTCTTTGTCATTAAATAACTATGTAAATAATTTTGAAACTTGAAGGTCTTCTAGCAAACCATTTGGAATGTCAGCTGGAAAGTGCTCAGGACACAAAGCTCATGGGGCACGCTCTACATAAGTGGAAGAACCTGGGATGCACTAAAAATGACTTGAAAGTGCTTTAATTCTGGAACATTTTTTTTTTTTAAGCAAATATTTCTTGAAATACGGTTTACTTCTAGAATACATTTGGTTTAGTAAAATGCTTTTTTTCATCGTCAAATTAAGCTAATTATCTAAAGGTGAATTTCTCAATTCTGTTTTACTTTTATTTACTAGAGTTGCAGTTGTAAAGCGGGTTGTATATAGTGTTTAATGTTTTCATATCTGTTTGCATTTGTCTGTCATTAAGTTCTTGTACTGCTAAACACTTCATGTTTAATCGCACAGATGGGCGCATGTTTTTCCAAAGTATTCAATGGCTGCCCACTGAGAATTCATTGCGCTGTGACATGGGTATTTCCAAAGACAAAAGGTACAGTATCTAAACTATAATCATGAACATTTAAAGTAAAGTATATTAAACTAGGTCTAAATCAACATTAGATACGTTCATAAAATTCTATTCACCTAAAAGTTTTATAATTTTATTTAAAATAAAACCATGAGTAACTATTCTATTATTGAATTCTAGATCAGTATCTGATTCTGGGTGCAGAGGAGGGAGTCTACACCCTCAATTTGAATGAGCTTCATGTGGACACTTTGGAAAAGGTTATTTAGTTTTTATTAATGTATTGTAGGTGATTATCAGTACTTATATTTAATGGTTTAAATATTTATTGTTTATTAATTTTAAATACACATATTAGATACCTGATCAGTGGCCACTTGATTAGGTAGACTTTCTTGTTTTTACAGTTATTTTCCATTTTATCAGTTCCACTTACTATCTATATGGATGTAGTTTTACAATAACAAACTGTAATCCATTTGTTTTTCTACATTATTTGTTTGTACTATTTACTCTGGTTTTCTTTTGTCTGGGCTCTCATAGAATCAGAATACTTTATTGATCCCCGGAGGGAAATTGTAAGTAGGATAGAAGAAATTACATAAGGAATACGTTGGGGAAAGAAATGGGTGATAAACCCCCTACCCCACTCCTACTCTGCTCAGGGCTTAGTCTGGGGACATAGGGAAAAGAAACACCCCTGTGAAGTTCAAAAATTAGCTATGGAAGGCGTGTTCAATATCAGGAAAGAAATTAAAGGTCAGAGGAGAAGGAGGGAGGACATTTTGCAAGGACACTAGCAAAGCCTTCTGGAGGAGTTTAGTATAAACACTGCTACTGAAGGTCAATGCTGATATGTAAAGTCAAAACAAATGAGACTCCACTTATTTTGGGTCAATCATATTGTGTAGCCTCCATGGATGATTTACAAGCGACCCAACATTTTTAATCTTCTGATACACCAGGGCAGCGCCCAATCCAATTAGCACAATGTGTTCTGTCCGTGATTAAAAGTCTGACCACTATAATAAAACTATTTGGGAACTATACGATTAACTTTCCACTTTGTTAGACATATCTATTTTATTACCTGTACAAGTAAAATCACAACTTATTTGTTTTTGTGCTAGTCTGTGTTAGTCATTTTCTAACCCTTACAGGATACTGCTTACAGGTTGCTTAATGCTAATCATTTTGGTTGGTCAATGATTTTTTGCTCAGCTGTGTCATTGAGGGGTTTAAAAATTCTAGCCACACTGCTGTGACTGGTTCCTTAATGATGTAACAAACACACTTACACACAACTACCACTTTATCGTCACTGCAGTGCTGAAATTTATCTACCATTTAAGTACTATCACTCCCCTCAGGGAGTCAGAATAGTCAGATTAGAGCAGAGAGTAAAGTATGCAGAAAAACATATGGACTACGCCAGTAATTATAGAATTCCAAACTGATTTTGAATTGATTTTGTATGATAAGTGGAACTAATCATTACTTATAATTACTTATTTTGTGACTTATTTATATTAAATGTACTTAAAAAAGGGGTGTCACGGTGGCTTAGTGGTTAGCACGTTCGCCTCTCAGCGCTGGGGATTCCCGGTTCGAATCCCTATCTGGATGGAGTTTCCATGTTCTCACCGTGTCGGTGTGGGTTTTCTCCGGGTTCTCCGGTTTCCTCCCACATTCCAAAAACATGGATTTATGGTAAATTGAATGTTCTAAATTGCCCTGTATAGTTTGTGTGTGTGTGGCTGTGTGAGTGAGTGTGTGCCCAGCGATGGATTAGCACCCTGTCCTGGGTGTATCTGCCCAGCGCCCGAGATGTTCTCCCCCGCGACCCTCATTAAGGAATAAGTGAAAGATAATGAATGAATCAAGGAATGTACTTAATAAAGTGGCCAAAATATTGTCTACACATATACATTATAAAGACTAGACAGTGTAAAGACTTTCTTTTTGTTGTAATTAACCAGTATTTTGTAGAATTCCTGTATTAAATTATTTTTATATTATTATTTTCCTAATTATGTGACTTGGGTTCCTTCATGACAAGTATTTTAAAACACAATCAATTTGATAACAACATTACAGCTCTCTTTTGAATACTCGGGTGGTAAAAACAGATGTGTGCCATTTCACACAGTAATTTAAAAAACTTAAACATAAATCTCTTTTTTTTTACAGTTGCTATCACAGAGATGTACCTGGCTTTATGTCATGAACAATGTCCTCATGTCTGTTTTTGGTATGTTCAGGTTTTTCCCCATTAATACTTTTCCCTCCTCTGATCTTATATTTTTGTATACAACAGAAGTCACTAATTTCACCATATGTTATTTGTTTGTCTCAGGTAAATCATCACATCTTTACTCTCATGATCTAACTGCTCTATTTGAGCAGCGAGGGCATGACCAGAGAAAACTGGGCCACTTATCTCTTAGTACCAGCAAATTTACTGAGAGAATAATCCACAGGTCAAAACATGAGTTATTATTTAATATAAGTTTAATGTCTTAATATTATTTTTTTAATTACTGTAGTTTTTTAAAGTGCCAGTCTTTAACAGAACTAACATATATTTTTTTTTAACACAAGATTTTATTTGTATTTTTTGTACAATGTCACAAATTTTTTCATCAGATGTTTGAGTAAATTAAATCATGTTGTTTATATCCACAACAGGAAGGTCATTTACAAATTATAGCTAATTTATTTTGTTTAATTTTTTTAAAAACATTAAATGTTTATAAACGTTTTATTAGAATTTGAATATGTAACTTTTTTTCTCACCGAACTGTCATGGAATTTTAGGTCATGTTATATAGTGCTTTTTACCTTAGTACATTGTCCCAAAGCAGCCTTACAATTTTCTAAATTCAAGTTTATATATAAAACTTTTTACAATATTACTATGATGGTAGAGCAGCGGCGCTGGGGGAGGAAAAGTGGCACCATCAGTGATAGACTTTGATTATGAGTAATTAACACACCTGTCTCTTCTTGATGAACATGTGCCGGCTTTAAAAGTTGTAACAACAATTGTTTTGGGGTCTCAAGGAAGAAACAATGGGAGGACCAATGCTCAGTGGGTCTCTTATCCTCCTTGAGGGGCCTTGCAGCACTGACAGTATAGGACACCCATTTACAATTCTGGCAGAACTGAAAAGCCACTAGTTAATAAAAGTTAATAAAAACTAGTTCTGTTCAAAAGTTGTGTCCAGTAATTGTCATGTCATGGTGCACTGGCAGCATTATGATTAAGTCTTCCATTTTGAAAAAAAATGTGATTTATTTGTAATGACTTTATTTTGAAATCCTTTCATTAGCTTAATCCTCTTTATATAACTTAAAGAATTCAGATAAAGTTGTTGCCTTCTTGGTAAAACATGATATTTTTTTAGGCCTCCCAAGTTAAGTTTAAAGGCAGATTGAGATTGTATCTCTATTGAGATTGCATTTTCAATATTTATTATGTTATTATAAATTCAAGCATTTTTTTTAATATATTTGAATATGTAAAAAATATTTTAAGGTAGAAGAGTATTGTTTCTTAATAATCCCCTTAATTATAATGTTAGTTACATTCTGAAATCCACCAATACGTTTCCCAGCGACATGATGCCTTCTTAATGCTTTACATTTACATTTAGTAATTTAGCAGACGCTTTTATTGACTTTTTTATTGACAAATGAAAAGTCAGTAGTTTAGGAAAGAAACAGCTACACTGTAGTACCATCAACCCTTGATAAGTTTTAAAACTTATCAAAAACTTATGAAAATACTGTTTCGTTATTTAATATGAAACGAGAAAATATTATGAAAACCTTTTATGATTGTATTATTCAATATTGGTTAATTTAATATAGGATTTGGCAGAAGATAATGAAATGAATATAATGGAAATAAAAAATGCATGCTTATTTAAGTATCCTTAAAATATATAATGACATGAAATTTGTGTTTAATGGTCTTACTGAATGTAGTAAAAAAATGATCTCGTATTATTAAAAAGTAAAAAGTTTATAAAAAATATAATATTTTATATTTATAATATAATATTTTTTAAAATATAATAAATATTTAAAAAAAGCTTTATTTTATTTATGCAGGAAGTTTGGTGTATCAATAAAGATCCCAGAAACAAAAGGTTGTCGCAAATGCAGCGTCGGTAAGAATCTTTTACTAGAACTTTTTGTAATTTCCTGTTTGTTTTTTTAAGAGAATTATATTAGTTCATGCACATTTTTGCACTTGGATAAAGCACTTTGAGCAATTTTTGTATTTGAGCGATTTATTTATTTATTACTTTTGCAAGAGAATAATAAGTTCCTAAAATGAAAAGTTAATGAACAGTTTAGGGCTTAACTGCAGTAAATTTTGACTGCAGCGAATGTTGGTGCAGACAAGTATTATTCTCAGTGTGTATACTTAAGTCACAGCTTTATGCCTTTTGTTTTGGTTACAGTCATAGTAAAAAGTACATTTGAATTTGTTATTAGAGAATGTCAGTCAAATCATGACAACCACAAGAAACAAGGTCGAAGTTGTAACACCCTTAAGTGCTCAAAGCCCACCTAAAAAAAAAGCTGCTCAACTGCTGTTCGCTTTTATTAAAAGAAATAAAATGACATTTTGTGTCACATCACAACATTGCACAGATGTGAAGTTTTTCCTGCCTCCATGCAACCATCTTTAACTGAGATCATGTCACAGTATACAATGTACACATTTGCATATCTACAGTTTGATGATTAGGAGGTAGATAAAAGTAATGCAGACTATATAAGGAGGGTTAATATTATAAGTAAAAATTAAAAAAAATGTTATTGTTGGTTTTGGACTTTTCTGAACCTACTGATGCTTGGCAGCTGTCAGAACATTTAGACATTTACATTTAGTTATTTAGCAGACGCTTTTATCCAAAGCGACTTACAAGGATCCCAACTTGGTTGGGGTCAGAA
>JAOUQT010060118.1:0-10548 GCA_025769995.1 Xyliphius kryptos | reverse complement strand
CATCCTGCCTGTACTCACTTCTTCACCTCTTTACTATACTCCCCATTTCCTTGGACAGTTGATCCAAAGTATCTGAATTCCTGCACCTTTGTGAAAAATTCCCCCTTGAGTCTGACAGTTCTACCTGGCTCCCTCTCATTAACACACATGTTCTGTCTTAGAAGTGTTGACTTTTATTACCATTCTTTCCAGAGCATACCTCCACCTTCTCAAAATTCTTTTCTAGCTGTTCCCTGCTCTCACTATAGATCACAATGTCATCTGCAAACATCATAGTCCAGTGATTCATGTCTGACCTCATCCCTCCCACCTTTACTTTGAAGCTATCGGTCACTCCTACTGCACATCCACTACTGTCATGCTATTCTCATACATGTCCTGCACCAATCTAACACTTTTCAGCCACTCAAGACATGCTCATAATACACCATAGTTCATCCCTAAGCACCCTATCATAAGCATTTTCAAAAATCGCATATGTGGTACTCTTTCTTGAAACCATACTGCTGCTCACAAACAGTCACTGATTGTCTAAGCCTAGCTTCAACAACTCTCTCCCAAATCTTAACTGTTCAGTCCATTAACTTTATGCGCCTGTAATTACTACAACTCTGCATATAACCCTTGTTCTTATAAATCAGTACAAGTAAACTTTCCCTCCATTCCTCAAGCATCATTTCACTCTCAAAAATCTCATTGAATAATCTAGTCAAAAACACCACACTTCCATCTCTCCTATACATTTCCATACCTCTACTGGTATGTCATCACTTCTGACTGCTTTTCCCTTCTTCAACCTCTTCAAAACTTTTCTTACTTCATCCTTGCCAATCTTTGCTAACTTCTGTTCTACAGAAGAAGCCCACACAAATAAAAGAAAGGAATACACGGGACTGTAGCATATAGTAGTAACCCAAACACTGAGTTGTAGCTATGTGAATGGCTGATTAGATATTTGTGTCCAACATGTAATTTAACAGCTGTACCTAAGTGACCATTAATTACAGCATTAATGACAGTCCAGACATTTTAATTTGGCTACTCCTAAATTTGATATTTGAATAATATTTAAATCAAATATCCAATTAAAAATATATTTGAGATGTGGTACATTAAAAACAGGGTAGTAAAAGAAATTTATAATAACAGTAACATAATAAAGACAATATATTTAAAATCTTTTAAAAGCAAGCATGTTAATTTTTTTATTCTTTAAAAAAAAAATCACAAAACACAGTTGGTGGAAATAAATAATAATCGTTCAAAAAAGCAGACATTATATGAATGTGTCAACATAACCTATATTTTCTGGATTTATTACAACATAATTTATAATCTGAAGTAATCGGCATGTACAGAACAAAAAAAACCCTAAAGTATATGGAAAAAGGTGATTTAAGTGATTTCCAATGTGGAATGGTTGTTGTGCCAGATGGGCTGGTCTGAGTATTTCAGAAACTGCTGATCACCTGGGATTTTCATGAACAATCTCTAGGGTTTATGGTCAGGAAAGAAAAAATATCCATTGAGCATCAGTTGTGAGGATAAAATGTTGATGTGAGAGGTCAGAGGAGAATGGGAAGAATGCTTTGAGATGATAGAAAGGCAACCTCAGGTTAAGTAAATCGCTCATTCTGTCTCTTCTACTTGAGTGAAGATATCACAGAGGAAAAACTGGGATACTTTGGATGGATCTTCATCAGAATTGTAATTACTTGTAGGAGAGCTCCTTTCTGTAGGGGATTTCATCGGCTAGAGGTGATCAAACAAAATAAAAGGGTGATTATACATCACAGTCATACAATAATTCATACAATAATGATTTATTTAAAAGCTCTTAACAATACAAAGCAATATGTCTTCTTTTTTTGCTAACAAATGTGAAAATGTATATAATATTTCCTATATAGCTTACAAGAACACAGATTTTGAACCCTGGTCCTTGGGTAATTTCCTGTCATGTACTTAGTAGTACAGTCTCTGCTCCAACACAACTGGGCATCTAAGCAGGGGGTTAACCCAAGAACCAGAGCAGAAAATCTGTGGCTTACATCACCACCTTTTATCTTTACCTGAGTCACTCTAGGAGATGTGCTTTTTGAAGATATGGTTGTAGAAGATGAAGGTGTAGATGAGACTGACCCCATAGCCATTTCTGTATTCTGTAACATTATACGTGGCAGAACAACCTTTGGCCAAGTGTCTTGGGATTTGGGGGACAGGGGACCACTTTCTGTTGTTTTTGAATTAGCTTCCATGCTGGAGGCGTTAGAAACCTCTTTGAAAGGCTGTTTAGTTTTGTTCTCTGACTCTTCCTGCTCTCTGGCTGCTCGGGCATGCTGACGGGTTGGAGAAGTAAACTGTGTAGGCTCTGGTTGATCAGTTGAAATATTACCTTTCATTTTCGTTGATACCCTTTTTGACACTACGGGTTTCACCTGTAGTTTGGCTTTTGAGAGAGTAACTAGAGTCAGATTGACAGGAAATGAAGCACAAATTATACATATAAATATATTGTACATTAAACATGAAAACAACGGTGTTTCTCAAAACCTACTAGGCTGTTGACATAGGCAGCATTTGGGGCAAAGATGCATTATTCAGACCTAAATTCAATGTAGCTTAGGATGCTGCCTTATTCAGTCCCCAGCCTTCAGTTAGGTGCAAGAAAAAAAGTTTCCGTGAGCAGATCAGCCGTCTGATAGTTTATTAAGAATTCAGGAAAACGCAAGATTTTATTCTTAACTACATTCAGAAGCCTGGAAAGCTCAGTTGGTAAAGCAAGGGATACTGGAAAAATCCAGGATAGTTAGTAACAGGTTCGATTCCCAGGGGTTGCAACAAGTGACGAGAGATTGGGAATCTTAGTCAGCATATCCCACACAGCACATCTGTGCAGCCAACCATCGCAAACCATGACAGCATATAACTAATTACATTGAGAGGACAGCTAGGTTTAAATCCGAGTGTGTCCCTATGCAGACTGTAAAGTTAATACATTTAGGTTCAAACTGTTCAATCATTGAAGTGAGTTTTCTAGTGTTTTTTTTGTCCTTCAGTTTTTCCCTGTGCCCAGGAGTCATCACAATAAGTCACTCCTGTGCATTTGGCATGTTTTACGCTGTATGCCCTACCTAATGCAACCGTCCCTCTTTTGGACTTGAAACTGGACAATTTAGCGTCTTCATTTCACCTAGCATGCATGTCTTTGGATTGTGGGGGTAATCCGGAGTACCCGGGGGGAAACTTTTTTCCTCATCATTTTACGTAACTGATACATGATGTAATCTCTGTACAACTAGAGTGTCTCTATATCATACATCTTTTATTGTTTCTATATTCTCTATTTAGGCAGCTTCCTATGAAAGCTGTGAGGCAGTAAGACAACTAGCTGATATTGGGACAGACCACATGAGTGCGTGTCGCTAATTAAAACAGCTCTACATTGTCTTACCTCTTCGTCTACCTGGGTATTTCTTCCCCTGTAAAACAGATGGGTCTTCAGAGGATGCCTCGACCAATTCTGACGGCATTTTCTCCTACAGCACAATTGGTAGAATTATTTATTTAATCCTGGAAATCTCTTTCTTGTATTTGACTACACTTATGCTTTTACATCCTGTACCTTTTTAGAAACAGTGCTCACTTCTTCAGTCTCCTCTGAAGGAGGCATCATGCAAGGATCCGTTGAATCCCGGTGTTGCGATGTTGATCTTAAAAAGCAATAAATCCAGATTGGTAGAAAATGCATCATCTCATCTCTACAACAAATATAAATCTATAATGAATAATGCTGAAATTCTCTCACCTTGTCTTTTTATCCACGAGTTTGTGCACTTCTGTTGCTTTTAAGCTTGACTTTGTCGGGAAAGATTTGACGGGTTCTTTTGCTTCCTGGTTTGTTGCAGTCTGATGTGGCTTTTTCTTTGCCCATTCAGTTATGGTTAGCTGCCGAGTTTGTGAAATGGTTTGAACTGGTTTCAAATGACCACATTTGGTATCTGATAAGGGCTCAGATTTTTTCCCTATTTCGTAAAGGGAGGATATCAATAATTTGCCTTTCCAGAAAAAGCAAGGATCATGACACACATTAAAACAATCAAGCAATCAATGGCTGATAAATTTCTCTACCTTTCCTTCTCGCTGGGGATTTTATCTTTTCAGAAAGTGATGGTTTGCTCGACACCTCTGATGGATTTAATGTACTTTCCTCGCACGTTGTTGGATTCTGGATCACTTTTGACTCAACACTGCTAGTATTATGAACAGGTTGTGGGCTACACTGATTCTGGGCTACAGTGTCAAGTCTGTCATATAAATAAATGACAGAGCAAAGGTTAAAAGGTTACAGTAAACTATAAATTAACTGACTGGATATAAAAAAAAGTAACATTTTACCTTGAGAGTCTAACAGTGCATGGCATGAGGTTATGCCTTCTCTTTAACTTTTCTTCAAGTGGTACAGTGTTCTCACTTTGAGGCAGAGTCTTTTGGTCAGATGATGTTGGCTGACTGTTTTTTGTCGTCAAGTCACTTTCAGAACACGATTTCTTCTCCCCCTGCTTGCCTATTGGTAGGGATCAGATAAACCAGACATAAAGTAAAAGACATATAGAATATACCACAAAAAGAATTACTCCACATAATACATTTTCGTACCGCTCTTTCTATCAGGTGTTGTGATGTTCGTTAATGGTAATTGTTCTTGTGTAGACTCGTCAGTCAAAGATTGGGACAGCTCTTCAGTTTTCAACGTCTGCTGAAGATATTCGAATCAATACTGCATTTATTCAATACATCAAAACACCCCGAGTTAAGGTTGAAAATCAATGACAAAAAAAAAACCTTTTGAAAGTGAGTGACAGGCTTCTGGGGAGGTCTGACTCCTTGTGGACTGCTTTCTACACATACTGTCCTGTCGCAGAATAAGTCACCTTCTGTCTCCTCTGAGACAAGAACAAAGACATCAGGCAACATCATGTGAAAAACATCCTGAGATTCTGTCATACTTTCTGTTGAGTCCATGGTCGAAGAGCCAGAACTAAAGAAAGAATTGTTGAGGATCTATTAGTAATTTCATAGCTTTGCTCTTTTAATCAAAAAGCTTTGAGCTTGATATAACCTGAATTTGTTTTATGCTTTATTACCATGGAGTCATCTTTAAATTAAAGGACATGTCCTTACAGCTTAGATGCAAATCTTTTCTTTCAATGGATGGCAATACAGACAACTGAGTGTCTGAAATGTCAACTGCATTTGTCTCCGTATTATCTCCTGTTACATTTTCACTTATTTCCTCTTCAGACCTAGGTTCACTTGAAAGCTGAGGAGCGATGGAGATGGGATTTGACTCAGTGGGCTCCAAATCACACAGAGATATTTTTGGAGATTCCTCTGTAATAGTTTTGGGTTTAACGTCCTTACCTTTTAAGAGAGATTAATAACAAGAAGAAATGAAATTGTCAATGAGCCAGTCATAGTTAGTACTTAAATGATGTCATTGGGCATTTATTTCCATACCTCTACTAACAGAGGTTTTGCATCCTCTTTTAGATGTCCTTCTATGTGCTGACTTTTCATCAGAAGTATTTGAAATACCTGCCAGCATGTCCTCCTGTAAAACAGTTAATGACACTTTAAATGATAACTGGGAAAAGAAATATTCTGATGAAAATAAATAAAATCTAGCAAAGCTCCAGTTTATAAACTGCATTACCTGGGAGACTGGTGATACGACATGTGAAATGGTTGACTGCGGATTCGTTTTCGAAAAGACTTCAGCACGTGTTCTTTTTAAGACTTTAGACTGCGGCTTGACTTTTGAAATGAGAAAATGGAGACAATTTTGTTATTTATGCTAAAGACCAGGAAAATAATACAAATAAAGATTGTACAGAACGTAAATATTAGTAGTTACATCACAACTATGAAATGCACATGCATTTACTTTGTCTTTCTCTCCTTCCAACAGGTGCTTTTAATTCTTCCGAAAAAGATGGCACCTCTATTAACTTCTCCTGCAGTGAGTTGGACACGGTTGGTGAATTTTCTACCTGTAGGAAGAAACCCGAACTCATAGAAGACACAGCTTAACCATAAATTATTTCAAAATAAGACAAAAACACCGCCCTCCCATTCTGACAATACAAAACATACCTTTATTAGCTCTTCATGAGTGTCATCTTGTTTGTCTGGATGCATGCTTTCAGTCACCATTAAGCTTTCCTTACATGAATTATCTTCTTTCTCCTCCAAGACTGGGACAAAGACATTAGTCAGCACCATATGTGAAACCCTGTTACACTGCTCACTGTCCTCTCGGTCTTGAGGTAATGCTGAGGTGCTGAAAGTTGAAAAATGTTAATACTTTTAATGTAGATTACATCACCATGACAAACTTGAACATTTTTTGTCTTTTACCAGTTGGAGACTCTAGAAGGGGTGCTTCGAGTACTGTATGCCAAATATGAAAGTGGAGCAAATTCGGAACCCTTTTTGCACTCGGGATCTGGGTCCTTATATGGAATACCATTTTCCAGATTTTCAGTTGCATCACTCTCATCATTCGTGTTCAGTAATATGCGTCCATTAGAGTTCATTCCATCTACTGACTTCCAATCAGAAGAATCTAAAGTATCAACCAGCTCCTGTAAAACAAACTCCATTGTAATTTGTTTAAAAAAATAAATAAATAAAAATAACCAGGAAAAACAAAAACAATCTGATCTAATGAATTAAAATTAATATAAAAACCAGCATAAAAAATTCCCTTACCTGGGAGGATGGTGAGACGGCACGTGAAGTGGTTGGCTGGCTCTCCTCCTTAACATGATCGGTTTTAAAGGAGTCATCCTCAACATGTGACCTATTTAGTAATTTAGGCTTGGGCTTGACTTGAAATAAAAAAAAACAGACATATATTTGCAGATTTATGCTAAAGATCAATAAAAGGAGAACAATAAAATCTGTACAGTGCTTAAATATTAGCAGGTACAACACAAGCATCAAATGCACATGCATTTACTTCGTCTTTCTCTCCTTCTAGCAGGGTTTTTTTTCTCCTCCAACATAGGCGGCATCACTATAGACTCCTCCAATTGTGGTTTGGACACAGCTGGTACATTTTCTACCTGTAGGTGAAAATACTTTACCTTACATTACTTAAAACTGAGACAAAATACACTTTATTACATTTATTGGCTCTTCATAAGGTGTGTGTTGTCTCTGAAGCTCAAAGTTAACAACCATTGTGCTGGCCTTGTTCGAGTCATCTCTGTTCTCCTCCGCGACAGGGACAAGGACATCAGTCAGCACCATATAAGAAACCCCCTCACACTGCTCACTGTCCACTGGGTCTTTAGGTAATATTTCTATGCTAAATGATAATAAAATGTTAGCCTTGACTGTAATGATATAAAACGCACAATGTGATTGTAGCATCAATATCTCTTACCATTCTGAGACATTAACTCCAAAGGTTCTGCTCGGATTACTTGGCACAAAATCTTCAAGTGGGGCACTTGCTAAATCTTTCGTGCACACTGAAGAGGGGTCGAATTGCAAAATACCAGTGTCCAGATTTATACAAGCATCACTCCCATTCTGTGTATTCCGCAATATAGGTTTACAACATGTCGAGGTCGCCGAGATTTCATCCTTGCTATTTTCTGCCAAATTATTAGTCACATTAACTGAAGTGATTGTCTTGCTTTCAGGCTTGCATTCTACAGCAAATGCCCCATCCATGTTTGTATTATCTAGCGTCTCCTCCAAAACAGGGACAAAGACATCAGCCAGCACAGTATGCGAAACCCTTTCACACTGCTCACTGTCCTCTGGGTCTTGAGGTAATGTTGTGATGCTAAATATTCAAAACGTTTAGATAATACTGTTAAGGATCATATCAAAACGTATATATTATATTAATGTAGCAATATTGAAGTTTGCTGGCATCTTACCATTTCGAGAGGTTAGCACTGGAGAGGGTGCTGTTTATCCTGGATGCAAAATCTTCGGAACCCTCTTTGAACTCTAAATCTGGGTCCTTATATGGAATAACAGTTCCTAGATTTTTAGTAGCATCACTCTCCTCATCTTTTGTGTCCCGTTCTATGCGTTCATGAGACGATATGCATTCAGAGATTTCCTCCTTGACATTTTCCGCAAAATCCTCAGTCACATTAACTGAAGAGACTTTGTTGCTTTCAAGCATGCAATCTACCATTGTGCCACTCTTGCTTGAATTGTCTATTGTCTCCACTGAGGCATCTGCCAGCACTTTATGAGCAACCCTCTCATACTGCTCTGAGCTTTGAGTTAAGGTTGTGATGCTGTTGTGATTAAAAATATAGACAAGACATGTGGTTTGCATCGTAGAAATAGATTATCATCTGAATGAGTTATAAATATTATTTAAGGACTAGGTACTGCAAAATAGCCCATAGAGCTCAATGTTAATAAAAAAAAAAAAGTTCTTTATTTTATATTATGAGTCATAACTCATAATTCTTTGTTAATCCACACAATTTTATATCATCATGATCGGCAGGGAGTAGTGTTCCAAGACAAGCTTGATTGTTACCTTTCTAGGTGAAAATAACAGAAAAAACAGACTTCAGACAGAGACATCATCCACAGTCTGCAACCTTTAAATAATTTCCTGATTTATCCACCATTCCCGTTGTAAAACATATGCTCATAACTGTGAAAATGATTAACCAATCACGTAAATTATAAGGTTTTGAGGGAGGATGGTTGTGGTTGGTTTTGAAATAAAAAATTGTGTGGATTGACAGGAAATGTACATGCATATAAAATTCAAAGTCAAACAAGCATAATATGACTAACCTGGAGGACACTGGTGTAGAAGATAAGGAAGGTGTCTGAAATGAATAATTCGAACAAGCCTGACTTTCAAATGTTGGAATGCCAGATGTTATCACAGAGTCATTACTGGATGATGTCACATAGGCTTGAGTGACAGGAATCTCATATAGGGTCAAGATAAATGTGGGTTCCTCATCATTGTGAACATCTAAACAAACAGTGACGATTGAAGAGTAACAGAAAATTTAAATTTTGTTGAAATTAAGCTGCAGGAAAACGGCTGAAAAGATATTGGAATGCACATGCAGCTTATCCTTATCCTAAGAAACACATCTGTGCAGCCAAACATTGCAAAGCGATGACTGCACATGACGGGCAGATATCAAAATGACTAAAATCAAATAAGCTCACCTTCAGTTGATTGTCGAATTTCTGCTGGAGCACAGACCTCCTGTTAATAAATAACTGGGAATCATTAATCATGGTATAAAGTGAACAAATGCAGTTTATTTTAACTATGTGCCGAAAGGACGTACCTCAAAATCAACAATCCCCCGCCCTGCACCCGTGTCTTCTCTGTTCTGAAAAGATGGAGGTGAAGTCTTTTTCTTACAAGGTGCAATCCTAATAAGACACAAATACTTGTAATTCTTTTTGATTGTAAAGGCTTACAGGCAGTCATGATTTATTCTTCACAGACTGTGTGTGTTGTATATTGGGTACATACATTTCAACATCACATCTGCTCCTACTACATTCTGAAGCCACCGTTGGCTCATCAGCACTGGAAGAAATGACTATGGGGAGGTTCATCTGATCTGGAACTGAAGTAGATGCATCACAGACATCTGGAAATATGAGAAGAAAGGTAAACATTAAACAAATGACTGAAATAAAAAAAAAAAAAAAAAGTTTATTAATTTATATAATTCCATTCAAAAAGTTAAACTTTCATAGTTGATTGATTTAGGGCCCACAATTTAAATGATTTGATGTATGTATTTCTCTATTCTAACATAATTTGGGCCAGCAGCTCAGAAATCCCATGAAAACAGAATAAAAAAATTAGAATACTGTGGAGAAATTATCCCAAACTACTTAATTTAAGGACAAAATGTGGCAGGAGAAGATGCACCAGCAGGAGAGATGACTGTGGGTTTCAGCAGGTTATTAAAAAGAGAAGTTTAAAGAATCTGGCCGAGATCCAGAAAGTGTGGAATGAGACATGAGTCACAGCTTTAAAAACCACCACATTCAGACTCATCCGGGAAATAAGCTACAACTGTCAAAAAAAATAAAGGGAACACTTAAACAACACAATATAACTCCAAGTAAATCAAACCTATGTGAAATCAAACTGTCTACTTAGGAAGCAACACTGATTGACAATTTTACATGCTGTTGTGCAAATGGAAGACAACAGGTGGAAATCATCATCAATCAGCAAGACACACTCTATAGAAGGAGTGGTTCTGCATGTGGGGACCACAGACCACTTCTCAGTACCTATGTTTTCCGGCTGATGTTTTGGTCACTTGTGAATGTTGGTGGTGCTTTCACACTCGTGGTAGCATAAGACAGACTCTACAACCCTCTCAAGTGGCTCAGGTAGTGCAGCTTATTCAGGATGGCCCATCAATGCGAGCTGTGGCAAGAAGGTTTGATATGTCTGTCAGCGTGGTGGAGGCTTTAAGGAGGCCGTAAAAGGTCAACAGCCCAGCA
>JAOUQT010060090.1:0-10548 GCA_025769995.1 Xyliphius kryptos | reverse complement strand
AATTAAACAAACTCAACTTAATTTAAAAAAAAAAAAAAAAGAAAAAAAAAAAAAAACACGTTTTGCGCATATTCGATGATGCCGCCGTATGTGTAACATGGCTGGGTGGGCTGGACACTGTCTAGATCCCGCCTACCCAGGTCCTAAATACAAAAATCGAACGTGACAGAAGCAGGAGCAAAAAAATAACAAATAACTGATTTTAAGTTCTCAAAACTTTTGGACCCTTTCTGACGCCATAGACATCTATGCGCTTTGGTGTGCTTGCGACAGTACTCAGTGGCATATTTGTGTGGGTTTGTGTGGATAAAAACCTTTTTTAAAATGTATGATATTTTTAAAACGATGTGGGGGATACATCCCTTTTTATAAATACCCAGCTATGTGGGCTTTGCATTAATAAAACTGAGAGGATGAAGGCAATTTCTCTGTCTATTCAAGAAAGAGCCTGTTTTCATGATCAACTTTTCTCTTGAGATTTTTGGATCAAGCCATTTTTTGACATTTTAATCGCACCCCCAATAGTTAGTCCACAAATTTCACCCACATCGGCCCTTTTATACACCTTGTGCCCTGTGCGTCTGCTTTATTATTTTAAGATCGCCGGTCATTTTCTATTTTCATCATCATCCAATCCCCCTCCCACCCCCGCGGTTGTGGCACACCAGATAATGACTGAAAAATATCTGGCCCGTGGTCATACTTAATTGCCATCCCCTGCCCTATAGGGTGCCACCATGGTTCCACAGTTGTCACACAATTCAGTGTATTTATGAAAGCAGTGTCATTGAAACATATTGATCAAGGAAGGTGGTATTCAGTTGGTTGAACTCTAAATATTACACACTGCTCCTTTAAAGTCAGTAATTGTGTCCAAATACGGTAAAATGTCTGGTTGTTGCTTAGTAACAGTGTTTTTGTGGCTGATGGAAAACTCAATTCTATTCAGGCGTCAGAGTTTCTTACCAGGAAGGCTTGAGTTAAGAAGCTCCAGATACTTGTCCATAAAGACCAGCACTTTGTAGCCAGCACAGTTGATTGTTCCTTTAGGATGGATGCCTCGGTCATGAGCCTGGACATAAATAAGTGACTTAATCAATAATTTGGTTAATATTATAGATCAATAGCTAAAGAATGCTTTTGATTTTACAGGTTACCTGTTTGTTCTCATAATAGCTGATCTTGTACGAGTCTGGAATGAACAAAAAACGATTGCGCCACTTTTTATTTTCTTCTAAATACTGGAAGAGCGACCCTGAGAAGATTGACTTGTTCTCGAGAGGCACCTAGAGACATTAGAGAACATAAGAGCCATGTTTTTGGCCATGTTTTGGAAACACTAAACATCAAATCACACTTAAAAACATCAAGGTTTGGATTTAAAACAATACCTTTATAATCCGAACTGACCAAAATGGTAGAATATAAAGGAATAAAGCTTGTACCTTACGATGCAGTAACTGAGGCTGAGGTCCTCCAGAGCCTTCCACATCATAGCGCACCTTGTTGAAAAGAGCTACGATGTACTGCTGCTCATAAAGATGCCCAAAATCACGAAGCACCTTGGTCGTCCTCTCTGCACAACAAACATTTGTGTCAGTTTGTGAGAAATATGTCACAACACAAAGATATGGTGCTGTGTTGATTGGTGTGGATCAGATCAGACTCTGTTAGACACATCTATCTTAATACTTCAACTTATTCAGGATGACACATACATGAAAAAGCAGCCCACTTCATATATCCAGCCATGCGAGGCGGGCTGCTTTTTCATGAGCCACCGTTAGTCATCCTTTACCCGCACAACACACACTTACATAGCGCCATACAGTGTTCTTGGAGGTCTGAAAACGATTTGTTATCCAAACAGTATTTGTTCTTTGGTGGTCCTGATCATTAGAGGACAGATAAAGGAGGGATAAAAAAACATATAGAAAAGTGGCCAATTGCAGGCCTGTGTTTAAGCAACCAGCCTTGGTCCCTGGTTTTATTTCCCATCTCACAATGGTTGCAGTGCACTGAAGCACTGAACCCTAATAGCTCCCCGAGTGTCGTGTATAGGACTGCCCACCTCCGCAAAACACATGAATGTAAATGGAACGAGTAAAAGCAAAGAGGTGTATCTAATAAAGCTCAGTGGGTGAATTAGCACACCTATTAAAAATAAAATAATGATCAAGATTGTTTTAAAACTATATAAACTATGGCTGCCACCATTAGTCGGAGTAGTCGACGTTAAATACATTGACGAATATTTTTAGGTGAGGCATCAGTTTTGGTTTTATTTCTTATACTTATTAATGTTCAATTTTGATTCTTAAAATTCATCCGTTTAAAGAAATGCTTTTCTTGAATGTGTGTGACATCAGCGAGTCTCCAGTCATTGGTCAACACAGGACACAAAAACGGTGGCTGCAGCAGCTCCAACAAAAAGTAGTAATGATTCACAAAAGTTTTCAAAGACCAAAAACATCCAAAGTAGGGAGTTACTTTAAATTGGCTAAAGACAAAAAGGTTATTTGTACACTCGGCAAATTTTTATTGGCATATCATGGCAACACCAGCAGGATGCATGAACACCTGAAATGCACGTGCTTTTTTTTTTTTTTCATTAGTGCAGACTGACTTTTACCGTACAATTTTCATTAAATCAGTATCTGTGAGAGTAAATGTTCAGATAAGATCCTGGTCTTATTCTGTGTCCTTGGTACAGGTTGAGCATGATGACATGTACCTGTTAAACTTTAGCTTTTATTTTAAGCATTTTAAGCACAAATTATTGTGTATGGCAGTACATACAACAAATACAGTTTGAATATATTGAAAAAAATTTGCGTTGCCATGGAGACTTGCACTCTGTTTAATATTGAGAACTTGAATTTGATGACTGGTTGAATAAAAAAGTGGATTTCTTTGCAAGTTTCATGACTGTTTAAATAAGCCGTCTTCTTTGTTTGGTTACTATGCTGTAGTGTAAAGTTTTGCTATTTGTTGTAGAAACAAAATAAACTTACATAAGATTATCAGAACTTTTTTTTGGAAGAAAATTAAATCATTCAGAGAAGTCAACCAATCAATAAACTAGTGGATAGCTGAATTAATTGAAAAACAGTCAGTAGTGGCAGCCCCAATATGCACTTATATATTAGTAGTGAACTGAAAAGTCCCAACGAAGTTGAATATTAACATATTTCACACACCGTCCTTTGTATTTTATCAAAAAGAGCAGATTGCTGTGTTTGAGCTGCAGGGCTCCATCTTCATGCATGCGTCATTGTGCCAACATTGTTCCTATGCCAGCTCTTTATTAACCAGTTAGTATGCCGGCAAAAACCATATTACACAAGATCCATATAGATGTTGCAGACCAGTATTTAGCAACTCATTTGAGCAACTGTTTTTAAAAGGGAGTGTGTCCGAGGACGTTCCAACAGGGGGGAGAGGGGAAAATTCCTGCCTTTTCATTTGTGATGCCTTTGGTAAGATGAAAGCTGGGCAGAGTGCAGAGCAAAGCAACACACACTCGGATCTGTAATCTGTCTGCTGTGGAAGTTCTCATGTTGATGAGCTGATAAAAAGGTCATCAAGGTCATGGCTGGTTCTCTGTAAACGTGACAGTGAGGTCCCGATAGGCCATCTTAAAAAAAACAGGCGAGGTGAGAGACTAGCTGATTCTGCGCTTGCACAACACGACAAAAGAGATTTGATATCTCATCTGGAACAAAGAGATCGAAATGATACAAAACTGGAACCATGAGATCAAATGATCTCTGTAAATAATAAACTTCTGTTCAGATTTTATACAAATGTACTTTCAGGTTCTCAAAATTATTTTTTTAAGTACAGATCAAGCATAGTACTTTTAGTACTTAAAAAATATGTACTTTATTTAAACAACTATATAAATTAAAACCCTGTCATCACGACGTGAGCCAAGGCCAGCCACAGAAATTAATACAACAATCGGCTTATTAGATTCTGCGCAGAGTGAAACGAACCTGACTCACAGCAGAAGACCCCCCTGAACAATTATCCAGAAAACTTTGGGGTATATCAGTGACTCGGTACTCTTGTCCATATTGTTTAGGTCCCATGATGCAGCCCATATAAGGCTCTTAATGCAGAGTCTACATAGGCGACTGAAGTAGGAAAGGAAGTGTCTGGAAGGGCAAGTCACTGCGTTGGCACCCGAATCAGGCATCTTACACAAACATCCCTAGTGAGCGTTGAGATTATACCGCCACCACCCTGTACTGCTTTCATGAGAACTGTGCGCTCTCAATCCTAAAACAATCCAGTCAGTATATACGTCTGAACAATTAAACTGTACGATCAGACCTCAACTTTATGAAAATCAGGCTCTAAGCAGACTCTTATCTGGAAATAAAACCAGTCAGTCTTGTTACTCTAAGCAGGTCGTAGCATTTAAGACAAGATTTTAAAAACCAAGCCTTGGTGCAATAGAGGTGGATGATGGATGGTCTGCTGAATAGCACAAGTCAAACACTGGATCAGGGCTCAGACTGTAGCGCTGGAGTCCAGAGATTCATTTTACATGGGTTTTTGAGCAAATGTGTTGAAATAATGCTTTGTACATTGGAGGAAAGAGGCATGAAGAGGGATCAGATGAGGGAGTTCAGGACAAAGGGGCATGAGAGAGGGAAAGTTGCACAAGTATGTTGCTGACAGGACAACTGTGGGAAAAGTCCACTCAAAGTTACTTGCCATTACTTATATATCAAGACTTTTCCATACAACATTCAACACTTTCCAGTGTATAATTAATCACTGACACACTTCTGGACTTGCTCTAAATTAATGTTGCTGTATAATCAAGAGGTTGAGCAGCACAGCGGTTAAGACTTCTGCCTCACAGATATAGAGACTGAATAAATAACTGTGCAAAAGCACTACACAAAAAAGTTATCAAACAGCATCATAGCTATGCATAAATAAGTCTTAATTGTACTGCCACATTAGGCCTTACTACTAACTGCACCAATATACAGGGTGGGCCATAAGTATGGATATAACCTGATAAAATTGAAGCGGTTGTTGATACATTGCCATTTGTGGCATATTAGTACATGGGAGTGAGAACGCCCATGGTGGCCATCTGCAAAGCCTTCTCCCACTCTTGACACACCGAGAGCAATACCGCAGACGAAATGCTACCAAATACCACCTGAAAAAACTGATACAAAAGATCTGTGGTAGCATTTCGTCTGTGGTGTTGCTCTAAGTGTGTCAAGTGTGGGAGAAAAGAATCGCGTTGACAATTCAACACAATGAGCTGCACTTTGAGTACATCCTTTAATGGGTTGCTGTCGTTGCTCCATGTCACGAACGCATTAATAACTCTATAATGAATAAAGTTATGTTAAAAATGAGCACATCATTGTTTTTTTTGTGTAATTCTTTGTGTTTGATGTGTCACATGACCTCCTGCCCATTGAAAAAGTAAAGTTGGATCCAAAATGGTGGCTTTGCAGATGGCCACCATGGGAGTCACCCGACATCAAATATTTTCCTCCTCCCACGTACTAATATGCCACAAACGGTAAGGTGATCCAAGCAACCACTTCCATTTTATCAGGGTGCATCCATACTTATGGCACATATTCCAATATGCGGTAAACAGAGCTAAACTAGATACCATGATGAATCATTATACCAATCCCAAACTTTAGGCAGAACTTTAATATATATATATTTTTTCATTTTCCGTCTGCAGTTTTAAATTGGAGTCTTCACAGTTTCTTCACCAGAAACCTACAGGTTCTCCCTAACTGCATCCATAAACATCATTTTTTGACTTACACTCCATCTCTTGTCTGGTGGGCCCAAACTTCATCTTGCCTACAGAAATCTATACATCCTTTGCAGATATCTCAATCATGTCAATCCAGCCTCCCTGACTGTTTTCAAACCATCACACGTGTTGCCCCCTTGGGTAATGCACTAAAATGAAAATTAGTGACTAGGTTGCCATACCATGGAATACACACAGCGGAGCCCCACCTCCTTTTTTCCTGCTGAAACATGTGATATGCACAATGGCCCCCCCCCCCCCTTTTTCCTGGTGGAGACGCACACCCCTTATTTCCCAACATGGTCATCACTTCACATGAAACAACAATTCCTTCAAATGTCCTATAAATTCCTGCATCAGGTAACTTTATGTTTCTATAGGCTTCATGTTTATGGAAAAATGTCATCGACCAAACTGTGTCTCTCGAACTTTGCAACATGGCAGTTGCAAAACTTTGCATCTTGGTCACGGGAGACTTGTTTTACAGTCTGCTTAACAACACACTGACGACATGAATACTTGCGGAGTTTTCCCACAACGTTATACTGGGGAAGGGCTCAATTATGTGATTAACACATCCATCTGTGTGTGTGTGTGTGTGTGTGTGTATAAAGTTTATTATAGAATCCTGGTCAGAAGTCAAAACATGCTGAAGTCACAATACAGTCAATACAACTGTTATGAAATGTATTACAAGTCAGTAACCTTAGAAGAAAAAAAAATGGTTCATGAGAAAGGCCTCAGGACTGGGAGAGACAAAAGCCGTCTGTGAGTCACATATTGACTAAGTATCTTGTGAGACTTAATAATGCAATAAGTCTTAACATTATTGACTTGAACAAAAGAACAAGCAGGAACATTCCAGCATTAATAAGTAAATGTATGTGAGTGCTGGGCAAATATTAATAGCTTGATTCACAGTGGAAGATATAATCAATCAGGGATCTTGGACAAGATCAGGAAAAGTCGTAATCCATTTCACATTTCTTTATCTAGCGTCTCACACGCATTATTTGAGGAACCTTAGGACTTGAACTCAGTTTTTAAATGTGGTGATGCTGTTGCGACTGTTGTGTTGTGTTGTTATGAATGAGTCAGACACGACTAACACTACTCAATGATGCTGCTAGACTGAAGTTAATTTCCCAACCAAAATGTCCAATCAGCATATTGTGTGCACTGATCTGAATAAAAAAGATCACGACAAATAAGATACTTCACCGATTTAACCCTTAATGTAAGTAAACGGGGCGGCACGGTGGCTTATCAGTTAGCAAGTTCGCCTCTCAGCACTGAGGATTCCTGGTTCGAATCACAATCATGTTTCCATGTTCTCCCCGCCTTAATCTTTAGAAGCACTTTTACATGTGATGCTCTTGTACAAACAAAACACATGTCTTGTTCTCATCTGAATACCAGAGCAAGTGCGGCTAAAAAAACATGCAGAGAAACATATGACATCATCATGTAACTGCACAACTACAAAGTGCACCTCTATGCAAAATAGAATGTTTATAGACAGCGAGTGTATTACCAAGGTGTACCCAATAGTGGCCACTGATAATATGCTCCAGTAGGAACATTGCCCATCACTAAACTAGCTTAATAACCCACAAGTGTCCACATAGCCCATATAAACTCGTAAAGGGAATTTTAAACCTGTAAATGCCATGATAAATAGCTGTCCTTTGCTCCAGAAGCACTTCAGTCAGCGTACTCACATTCTGTTAAATTCATTTACAAGCCCACAATCTGGAGGGAGATCAGAATATTCCAAATGGAGCATCAAGTCATTTTTTCCAAAAACTGATAATAAGAGCATCAGTACATCTTCTGAGATCGATGTTGAGTTCCTGTTCGCAGGACTTCCAGCTGAATGCCTCAGTCAGCATAATAAACCTGATCAAGTTAAACTCGCCATTAAACAGCAGCATATTTTAAACCCCGTTCACCACATATCCCACATCTGCTCCAAAACCTCAAGTGGAAGGAATGTCAAATTTATTAAACTACAAGTTTAACAAGGTTTCAGACTTAAGCACCAGCTATAAATTAGTTCCATTTGAAGTGCATGTTGGGGTCACATTGTGGGAACACAGCACGGCACAGACCACTGACACCATGTCGTTATTTTAGAGTCAGTCTCATACACACATAGTAATAGCAAAAATAAAAAGATTAAAAAAACAACAATTACTTCCATCACATTTTGTGATTAATGAATATGGTCAGAACAATATCTTTTGTTTTGCATACACGGTTCTCTTGGATGTCACAGGATCCTGATTGGCTAGTTTAATAGACAGATTTTATTGTCATTGTAGTTTAACAATGTTTCGCAGCTCTCAATAAGACTATAATACAAAGGTGCTGGTTGTGTGTCATCTCTAACAATTAGTGTGTAGGTAGAGTGGAGGAGATGACGAGGGGCACTTGGTGTGCATCATCTCGATAGCAATTGGCGCATGGATAGAGTGGAGGGGATGGCACGGGGTGGCTAAAGCGAAGCTAATGCTGTAACGCAAGCTATGAGTTGCAAGTCAACAGCAAAGAACTTCAATAAAAAGTGCCTGTAAAAATGCTTACCATCTGAGCGTAAAATGGGTAAGACAGCTAGTCAATAACAAAGTAATAACATACAAGAGGGCATGCATTATTGTGAATAAATCATGAGAAACGTGTTGTTAGACAATACGCGAAGCTTACTTTTATGAAATGGTTACAAACACACTACACTGTGTGCAGAATTATTAGGTAAATACGTATTTTGATCACATCATCCTTTTTATACATGTTGTCCTACTCCAAGCTGTATAGACTTGAAAGCCAACTACCAATTTGTAAATTGTGTGATGTGCAAATCTGTAATGAGAAGGGGTTTGGTCTAATGACATCAACACCCTATAAAAGGGTGTGCTTAATTATTAGGCAACTTCCTTTCCTTAGGTAAAATGTTTCAGAAGAGAGGTTTGACTGACTCTAAAAAGTCAAAATTTGTGAGATGTATTGCAGAAGGTTGCAGCGGTCTTGAAATTGCCAAACTTTTGAAGCATGATCACCAAACAATTAAGCTTTTCATGGCAAATAGTCAACAAAGTCACAAGAAGCGTGTTGGAAAATAAAGGCACGCATTGAGGAAATTCAAGCATGAAGCTGCCAAAATACCATTTGCCAGCACTTTTGCCATATTTCAGAGCTTCAATGTTACTGGAGTATCAAAAAGCACAAGGTGTGCGATATTTATGGACATGGCCACGGTAAGGAAGGCTAAAAAACGACCACCTTTAAACAAGAAACATAAGATAAAACGTCAATACTGAGCCAACAAATAATTGAAGACTGTTTTGTAAAGGTTTTATAGACTGATGAAATAAGCGTGACTCTTGATGGGCCAGATGGATGAACCCGAAAATGAATCAGTAAGGGCAGAGACCTCCACTTCTCCCGAGGTGGAGTACTGGTATGGGCTGGTATCATTACCAGGATGAACTTGTGGGACCGTTTCGCATTAGGATGGAGTGAAACTCAACTCCCAGACCTACTGCCAGTTTTTGGAAGACACCTTCTTCAAGCAGTGGTACATGAAGTCAGTATCATTCAAGAAAAACACGATTTTCATGCAGGAAAAAGCATGGCTGGCCAGTAAAGGTCTAATAAAAAAGATCTACAGGGAGGGAAAACAGTACACCTCTCCGAACGTGTCTGGGAGGCGGTGGTGGCTGCTGCACGCAATGTTGATTGTTAACAGATCAAGTACCTGACAGAATCTATGGATGGAAGGCTTTTGAGTGTCATCATAAAGAAATGTGGCTATATTGGTCACTGATTTGTTTTTGGTTTTGTTTTCAAATGTCAGAAATGTTTATTTCTAAATTTTGTGGTGTTATATTGGTTTACCTATCATAGCTGTTGTTCAATAATAGCAAAATTAGCAACACTAAGAGCTTTTCTATAGTTTACAAAACTTCCATTCTGTTTGAGGCACAACCAGGTTTGTCTAACACCATTTACGCTATAGTTTCCTAGTGGTCTCTTTTAGGGTCCAGGTGAAATCATTATACCAAGGCTCTTTAATTAAAGAGGTTTTTTCTCTTTAATTAATCTTATTTTAATTGTGGCTATGCTATCCAGAGTACGACAAAATATTGACCGATACTAAAATAGTTGATAAATTTGGGAGTTTAATAACAAAAGTATCTGCAGTACTTGTTGTAAATGTGTGTTTGAGCCTGTAATAGTGTAAAAATGCAACTTTTAGGTTCATAGTAATATTAAATGAGATAAGATAATGGTCTGAAATAAGATCAGACTGTGGAAGTATAACCGTATTGTCTATATTTAGTCCGCCCTTATGAGTGGGTCCTATTACATTCTGGTTTACTCCTACAGAGCCAGGAATGGATGCCAATGCAGTTGTCAGGGGTCTTCTGGATTGTTGCAGAGTATATTTAGGTCATCGGACATTCGCTAATTTACACATATCTATAATATTACTCTTGGTAACTGTAGAAGGCGTATATCATTAGCTCCAACATAAAAAACTTAGATAACCTGCGCTTGCCTAAAATCCTAAGATTACCTGAAATGTCCAGCGCCTTGGCTCCCGGTAAACACTGTACTAATGGTGCTGGTGCCCCTAAAGGCTTAGCTACATTCACGTGCCTCATTATAGAGTCTCCTATAATCAGAGCTCTTTTGGGTTTCTCAGCGGGCGTCTCACTGAGGAGGGCGAACCT
>JAOUQT010060073.1:0-10549 GCA_025769995.1 Xyliphius kryptos | reverse complement strand
AACCCCCCCCCACACTGAAGGACCTGTAAGCTGAAAAGGCAGTGGCATTTTTTTTAAGGCTTATCCCGCCTGTTGTCCAGTGATTACAACTGTTCTCAGATCTGCAGACAGTTGCTTAGAGGAGCTCATGCCTGATGAGCGTAAATACAGAATTTGACAAGATAGAATATTCGGGAGATTAGAAAGTGGATTTAGCTGACAGTTGTGTATTACCAGTGGCGACATGATTTGTTAATCAAGGTCTGAAAACATGTCAAAACACTTTGCTTGTCCAATTTTGGCTCACACATCAGCGATGTTGAATTAACGTTGCAAAAAAAACGTAATACCCGGCTTTAAAACCTTCCAATGAGACACTTCAAAGTCATTTCTCTCTGATTTAAGTGACTGTGTGTAGGTGCTTCGCAGGACAACGAGGGTCCCACACACTCATGTACACATTCATGATCTAAGGTCAGGCTGTGTGCAGGTTGGTTAGGTTTTATAGCATCATGGGGTTTTTTTCTTCTTCTCCTTGGAAGCATCTCTGCGCACTGACACCTTTCAGACGGCTGAACATTTATAACCCCAAATCACAATTCCTCATACTGGGGCATTATTATTTATATTTACACGAGCCCAGAGGCCCGAATCATAAAGACACACATCTCATTGTTACTCCTCTTCCAAATATAAAAGTTGCCAATATAAACCGCTGTAGGTAATAATTCCCCTCCATCCAATAAACCTGCATTATTCCATCTGACTGCTGGATGTTAAAGCATGACATCAATTTGCAGAGTGTAATTTCATTTTCCAGAGGTCAGGAAGGTCTCAGCGAGAATACTTTTCAAAACTGAATTTGCTCGCAGTGTTCAGAACGAGATGCCCATAAACTAAATGACACTGTGTGGACCACCATGACGATCGAGTTCCTCCAACGCGTCCGTAAACCGTAAGTCTGGGCTTCGACACCTTCAGTTTATTTAATCTCCAGATATGTTTCAGATGAGGATTTTACACAACGCATCAAATAACAAACTAAGATTCGGTCCCTGAACTACTTTCATACACAACACTGTTTATTTTCACATCATGATGCCAAACTGCTCCTGCTAAGAGGTTCAACATGTCATCAACTCATCAATAATTCTGCCACAATGCCTCAAGATTCCCTACCATGTCCTTGGAAAAAGTACTTTTTACCTTCCGAGGTTTCATGGTTCTTTGATATCGCCATCAAACGTAAGACCACTTCAGAGTCACATCGGGGTCTTCCCGAAACTTGGCATTGGGATTCCCTACCATGTCCTTGGAAAAACAGGTTCTCACTTTCCTACGTTTGATTGTTTGTTCACTATCGCCGTCGAACCCAACACCTCGATTGGTTTGGGGTCTTGGCGAGTACCTAGAAAACTCAAACTTGGCTATTTCATTCCATTCTTTCCCGTGTCTTTGGAAAACCTACTGATAAATTCACGCAAGAAAGCGAGCGCGTGGACACCGTAGTCCTAACTCACATTATATACATGCCACATATATTTTAGATTTTTTATCTCCTCAAAGCTCACTCTATAATAATACCTTCATTTGAAATATATAAACTCCAAACTCACAGGTTTTCGCTTATATGTTTACATCGGTCTGTGGGGGTCAGCATTACGGTCCGACTGGTTCTTTTCCTGACAGAACTGTACCCACATATGTACCAGTTTAAAAGCAAAGCTTAGACACTGCGATAAAAAGCACCAAATCCAATTCTATCTCTAAAGGCGTAGCTTCGGGTCCAAGATGTGGAGAAACACCAGAGACGTGTAATATTCCCTAAATGTGTTAATTTGTGTGGTGTGCCTGTGTGTGAGAGAGAGAGACCAGGAATGAGAGACATATGTCTAAACGTCCCAAAAGACTGCGGTGACATTTGAGCAAGATTAAAGGAATAAGCAAACAAAAAGGAGGAAACTCTTCAATGGACCCACATTGTAAGTGGAAGTGACAGGCGAGTCGAAGATAAGAGCAAAACAAGATATGAGGCTTTTATTTGCATTCAGTAACAGAGACGGCGTGCGACGCCTGCACAGTACACCGGCAAACCCATATCACAGATTTCATCAGCTCTAATCAAATGATTGAGTACACAGATATATGGTACACAGCGACAGGAGTATAGGGACATTTGTAAAGGTTAGAGGACCAGCAGCTTGGTTTCATGGATATTGATGAAGGTGGAATTGTGTCAGAACAGAGCACAGGCTTGCAGCGGGAGGATCATTCATCCCAGCATGCCGCTGTACACACACTGAATGAGGTGCCAACCTGTGTCATTCAAAAAGCCATTTCTGTCCACCCTGTTCCATTGTCCTCTGACAGCGAGAGGTGGAAGGGAAGGGAACGTGGGCCCGAGGAACACAAAGCCAGCCAGCAAGAGAGAGAAGAGGAAGAGAACGGCAGGGATAGGAGTCATAAAGATGGGGTGAGAATTTGTCACCGTGCCCTTTTGTCATGCCAAATGGTGGACTTCGGATAAAAAACCCGTTCTGCAGTGAGGGTGCCACCGGGACACGGCCCATCACACGCGGGGAACTTTAAACAAGAACTATAAATAGTCTCTCCTCAACATCCTCAAACGCAGATCTGAACATCTGACCATGCAGCACTTTGTTTATCCACCACATACTGTAGCTCTGCCCTGTAGAGCAGGCGTGTCCAATACGGCGACTGCGATCGACCAGTTGATGGCACGTTGGTAGAACTTTGTGAAACACTCCACAGGTTTGAGAAATGAAGAACGTGGGGGACAAGCGAGTATCTCGGTAACTTCACTCATCACTGCGCTTTAAATGTAAATGCCCAAATATGCACAATATTCCGGTATTTGGTGCGTAAAAATAGCGTTTTGGATTCTTGCGCGGCCTCTGCAGAGGTTGTTTTGCACGTACAGGAAAGAAGCTAAAGCAGAAAAGCCAAAATGTCCTGGTACATACAGATATTAGTCCCGCAAAACTGACCTCAGCTGGGCAATTTTGGAACTTACTGAGAAAATGTGTCCAAACATGAAAATGGTTCACGTATTTGATTTTTGGATCAACCTCCTTATGTAAATCAGCCTTTCCAGCACACCAACAATGAAGTCCAGATATCCGTCCCCCGTCACTGATGATCATTTGAGAATTGGCATGAGCAGCTACTGTTCAGACTACTCCCACCTGGCTGACCGCATGCAGTGCAGATCATCAGAATTGTGGTTTGTTTTTTTCACGGGATTGCCTTCAATTTTATTGATATCAACATGTTGTGTGTAAAAAGGTTTAAATATTGAAGCTTATAAAAAAAGATGAATCCTGGCCGATTACAATGACCCGTCCACTGGAAAAAAGTGCGGACACAGCTACACTGAATCAGTGACGCACTTGCACTTGTGTACGTCAGAGAAACGTACGCGCGTGCTGGATGTAGCAGCGTTTACATAACGTTTGCAGATGTTGGGATTAGAAAGTAAACTTTACTGTAGGATTTTCTAGCGGGTTATTCGAGGAGTGTTTACGTCAGCGTAGTTGGAATGAGACGAAGCCATTAGAACAGCAGGACTCCTCTCATCCTCGCCATCCCTCCGCTGGCTGCGGTGTTAATGTCATGGCAGAACTGTTTAGCAAAGCATAATAGGAATTAAAAACTGCTAACTTTCCCGAAAAGAAAAAAAAAAGACGACAAGAAGCAGATCCTCCAACATCCCAACAGCTGGCTCGCGAGCTCACTGTAGCCTGTTTACAACATTAACATATGAAATGCACAAATATAGTTTATGCTTGGCTGCTAAGCGCCGCTCACCTCACTCCACTGCACGCCGTAATGAAGGTCGCGAATGAGCATCACATCAGCATTCATTTCAGCTCCGTGAACTCGAGTCAGTCTATAGAACATATTACTTCATTTATCACATTACGCCCGTGCCGCAATATTTCGGAAATTTCCTCGAATTAGTGTCGTATTAAATATTCCGTTCGGGCGTCGTGTTCACTCGCCGCGAATGCATTAAACACGCCACTTCTCACACGACCGCTTTTGGATGGACATATCTAAAGCCTATCGTGAATAATCCAGCATCCCGTCTGTGATGGCTACTGTTAACCAACATCCATGTAATCAAGCTTAGAGCCCCGTTAACGGCTGATATTCTGGGATTTTCACATACAACCATCTCTACATCTCGTTCAGAATGATGCAACGATGGAAAATCATCCTCTGAGCAGCAGGTCTACAGATGAAACTGCACAGATGAAACTTCACGCTGATGACAGAAGTGAAGGGAGACTGAACAGTCTGACAGAAGGTCCGTCACCTGATGGACAATGAGGAACTTCATACTGCTATCTAACTACATTTTCAATGAGTTAGCATCAAGATAAAGATTTAACTGCGAGTTTAATGCCATGTTTGTGTATAAATAAAGCATATGGACAAAAGTATTGGGACTGTGACATCCCAACATAATAGATTGGACCTCTTTTGAGGCTTACACTCAACTGGGAGTGTTTCAGATACAGGTGTCATGGTTTCGAGCATTTTTGTCACTGATGTTGGATGAGAAGAGACTATCCTGGTCATGCACATCCTTTCATTTATAATGTATATTTCTACCTTGCCACTGGAACTCCCAATTCCAGATTTTCTGAGGTCCCCATCTCCTGGTCTATGGCACTGCCGGCCGGAGCACTACAACGAATATGGAAAGGAACATGGACTTCTGTTGGACTATATGGACTGATCCATACACAATCTGTACATGGCTGTCCTACACAACGATGCTGCCTGGCCGCTCAAGGAGGAGGAGTCCCCCACTGAGCCTTGGTCCTCACAAAGTTTCTTCCTAAAAATAACATCATAACAGGGAGGTTTTTTCTTGCAGCTGTCGCTTCGGTTTGCTCTTTGGGGGTTTAGGCTTTGAACTCTGTAAAGTTGTATATAGGGAGTTGCAACTCAGTGGTTAGTGTTGGACTGTCAATCAGAAGGTTGTGAGTTCAAATCTCAGCCCCACTAAAGTTACCAATGTAGGTCCTTGAGCAACACCCTTAACTCTCATTGCTCCAGGGGGCGCTGTATCATCCCTGTGTTGTGATCCCAACCAAGTTGGGATACTTGAAAGTGGCTTTGGATAAAAGCGTCTGTTAAATAACTAACTGTAACTGTAAGCTGCTTTGTGACACACACTGTTGTAAAAAGCGCTATATAAATAATTTACTTGAACTTGGAATGGAACCGGGACTTCTGTTGGTCTGATGGCGTTGCAGTCCTGCTTTGGCCTGGGGCTCCATCAGGGGAAAAGGGAGGTGCGACTCCGTCGTGCGTATCCCATGGTTTTGTGACTTATTAATTGTCACACTAATTAAAATCAATTTTAATCTGTGAAGGTGATATTCAGCATCCCGACATCCAGAAACCCGCTGACCACATCAGATCTGTTAAGAACCAACACCAAATGTAAATACCAAACGAAACAAACGTTGGCTTTGAATCGGCAGCATCATCAACCGAAGGCCTTCAGCACAAACACCATGATTCCTCGGCTGCATTCACGGAAGCTGCTGCCACGTTAGTCATACATAATTATTACGCAATTATCTCTTTAATGAACGCAATATAATCTCATGATTTCTGTTCACAACAGTAAACAACTGGCATTGTCGAACAAAATTTCATTATGATTCAGGTTGGTAATAATTACACTTTCGGTTCGTCATGTGCAATGGACGATGTACAGACGAACAATGGGAATAATTAAACAGCCTGTGGATCAGATGATGGGAGGCGATCATACATGTCTGAACATATAGATTGATGCGGACACAGCGAGTGAGCAGGAAGATAATAATCCCCAAGATCACCTGCTTCATGGTGGCTTTGAGAATAAGAGAGATAAGAACGCAGAAAAACACAATGCAAATGTAGAACGACAAAGTGTGTTTATATAATCAGCTGAAATCATCTACAATGAGGCAGAGAAACTATATATATATATATATATATATATATATATATATATATATATTCTAACTCTAGAATCTATAACTCCTGTGTATCAACTGCATATTTAACAAAATACAACATTTAGACCCAAAATGAAGTGAGTACATAAGAGAGCAGCTGCCCACAGTAAAGTACAGAGGTGGACCTGATGTTAAAACACTTCATTTACAAACTCTGTGTTCTTGTGTTTCATCAGCACCTTAAGTTTTCTTCTCTGTATCATCAGAATGCAAAGTTTTGACCGTGTGTTTTTCAGAGATGTTTCAGGTCATTTAAAAATGACCACTGGGTGTCGGTTCCCCTGATTTCTCTCGGTCCTCATTGGTTCTCTCTGCTGCTCCTACATTCATACAGGACGTCCATCAGAGAGGAGCGCTCGTAATGATGAAGACGTCAGCTCCATAAATTATGTTTATAAAATGGTCAGAGAGGCACCGAGGTAATGGTCACTGACAGCTCTGAGGACCTGTCTGTCTGTCTGTCTGTCTGTCTGACTCACAGCCTTCTGTCTGTCTGCATGGCATACTACCTCTGCACTTCTCTGACCAGCTGTTTTATTTACTGTCTTATTTACTGTCTCTTTCGATTGGTCTGTCTGTCTGTCGGCCTGTCTGTCTGTCTGTCTTACGGTCTGACTCATTGCCTTCTTTGTCTGTCTGTCTGACTGACATACTGTCTTTGCTGTTCTCGGTCTGTATGCCATTCTCTCTGAGTTACTGACGCTACTTTTCTCTCTCTGTCTGTCTGTCTGTCTGAATCACTGCCTTCTCTGTCGATCACTACATCTGTCTGTCTGTCTGTCTTTCTGACTTACTGCCTTCTCTGTCAATTGGTTTATCCGTCTGTCTGTCTGACAAACTGTCTTTGCTGTCCCCGCCTGTATGTCTTACTCTGACTTACTGCCTCTGCTCTTCTTTGTCTGTCTGTCTGTCTGTCTGACTTACTGCCTCTGCTCTTTTCTGTCGGTCTGTCTGCCAGACTTCTGGTGTGGCTTTCTATAAGAATTTGTAGTGTCTACAATAATACTGTATCATCCAATCGTCCAGAAGCGCATCGTTGAGGTCAGACACCAATGTTGACCGTGACAGGGCTGAGGTCAGAACTCTGTGTGAGCTGTTTCAGTTCTTTTATACCAAACCAACCCAACCCTGTCCTTATGCTGTCTTTAGTTCACAGTCTTAACATAAAAGGGCCTTCCCCAAACTCTTTCCACAAAGGAAGCAAACAATTGTCTCAATCTCGGTCTCTCTTTCTTTCTTCTTTTCTGTCTCTCCTGGAAACCGATGGACAGAGAGGCAAAGATATCTCGCTGTCTGTCTGCCTTCCTTTCCCTCCCCGTGTCTCTCTCTCTCTCTCTCTGTCTCACTCCCTCATTCTGCAGCTCCTGCGTCTGCGGTAAGTAGTTTGCAGAGGAGATAACCAAACCGGGGGTCAAACGCTCACCTCACTCATCCAATGATTAAGCTTTAATAAAATGATGTTATTAAATTGCCTTTTAATTCCACACTGCCATGACATCGGAGGGAGACGGAGCACTCACAGGCACTTAAGAAATGTGCCACTTTCAGATAAAGCTTCTTTTATACACACACGCGCACACACACACACGCACACGCACACAAACGCGCACACACACACAGTGATGAATGCAGAAGCCTAATTAGTCAAAATGGAATCAGCTCACACCAGGCCAGAATATAAAATGGTCTGTGTGTGTGTGTGTGTGTGTGTGTGTGTGTAACAATGGGTAGACATGTGAAAACCTTTACAATGGTCTTTTCTACAGACATCACACTGACCTCAGTTCATTTGTGTTCATTATTGTGATTCTTAGGGTTTAAAGTCGTTCTGCGTTCTGCTCCACCTCTTATTAAAAGCCTGCAGGAGTGTGTGTGTGTGTGCGTGTGTGCGATGATTCATTCAGTCCTCTCTTGAATTCATTGCAGTGCTGAGCTCTGTAGATAAGTACAGATTTCAGGTGCTTTACTAATTTTATTGACTATTTATTTAAATCTCACTGCATTTATTTGTCAGCTTTAGTTATGAGTTTCTCTTCAGACGGAGACTCTACACAATAAATTAAATAGGATCTGAAAAATAATAAAACTCCGCTTTTGGCTGTCAAATAAAAAGCGACGTGAAGCTTTCGTCTGGTTAAAGCCGACGTCATGAATGCAATAATTCGATGCTGTAAATCTTTAGTTCACCATTAAAGACAAAAGAGAAACCTGACATCCGCTCGCAGAGAACGAGATCAGATAGGATTCTCTTTATTTATTTCCTTCTTAAAAAAAAATGTGCCTCGACTGTCACACAATGCTAAAGTCTTTTGTACTTCTGTCAGTCGTCACCCCGCAGACAGACACACAACTGTCCTTTGTGCTTCTCTGATGAAGGAAACCAGATTTCACGCCTTTGAACCTGAGGTTTGAGATTTAACTGGTTCGTTTGGGGAGTGATGTCACCACAGAGTTCCCAGTTTGTTTTATACAAAAGGAGAACACAAAAGAACCACGGAACGGTTAAAGATTATTAGAGCCTTCAATTGATTTGTAATTGTTTATTCAGTTCGATAATATTTTGGAATAAAACTGTTGTAATGGTTTAGAATCACTGCCTATGGATTTGTACTTTGGTTTGATCTCTATGAGGCAAACAATTCTGGTAAAGTAGAACCCTTACTGAGGCCGACTGAGATGACAATATTATTTTAAGTGTCCAGACGGAGGACCTGAGAACATGTTAAACTCCAGGTACTGTGTGGATGAATAAATAACTGCATATGTAATAACATTTTTCTGAATCGATGCAGCAGGTCTTTTATGCTTTGTGTTTGTGTGTGTTTGTGTGTGTGTGGGGGGGGGTGTGATTGGGTCTGTACAGGGTGTGTTCCATGTAATCACATGAGTCGGTCATGGGTGTAATAAAACGATGGGTCAGTAAGTTTACAGGGACATGGCTGATCGCCCCAAAGGATCACTATACGTCTCACTCAACACCGAGACGACGTACTGAGCATTTTTTCTGAGTTCTAACTTCGCTCCAACGAAGGGAAAATTAATATCAGTTTTGTCCATCTGGTGTGAAAATGCCGTTCATCTTCTCATTTTGAAGGCATCATGATGAAGATGCCGCCGGTGGCATCTCAGTTCTGCTATAGGAGAACATTTCCTTAAGGTTACACTAATACGGAACACAGGGGTCTGGATGGATCGGAGTAAACCACGTTAATAACAACCAGGAACATCCAACCCGCTCTCTGCATTTCAGGGTGACTCAGCCATTGCACACTGCAGAAGTGCAAAAGGTGGGAATGGGGGGGAGCAGTTACCATGGTAACAATGTATGCTTAACCAAGACCCTCGTAGGAAGAGGGTGCATTAGAAAACAGTTTAAAGCTTCACTGCTCCACCTGAACGATGGTGACATCGTAGTGTGAGACCCTAAATCACAACACCTCTGAGACCTGTGTGTCCGAACGCAAACCTCTGTGTCTGAACTTTGCTACATCACGAGATTTATTTAAACTTGAATCCTGTGGCTTCTGCAGGCTTCGGAACTTAAGGAGGGTTTGTACTGCACTACCTGAAGCCCCATTGTTCCACTGAAGTATAACGCACCCCAAATCATGATGGAACCCCCGTGCTGTATGGAAAACATCTCAGGTGGGATCTCCTTGTCATTCCAGAAACGTTGGAGGTCAGAACAGTCAAGGTTAAATTTTTTCAACAGAAAATACAACTTTCTTCCACCTTTTAATGTCCCATGTTTGGTGCACCCTTGCAAAGTCCAAGCATGCAATTTTGTGGTGTTGAAGATGTGGCCTTTGAAAAGTTTTTTTGTTTCTGAAGCCCTTCCCTCGCAGATGCCGTCTGATGGTTATTGGGCTGCAGTCAGCACCAGTAATAGCCTTAATTTGGCAGGATCGTCCCGTGTCTTAACAGACAGCCAATCGGATCCTGCGGCTCAGTGCTGGTGGTTTTTTTTGTGTCTACCACTTGAGTTTTTGTACCATAACCCTCAGGATCTTTTAAAAAATGCAAAGTGGCGGTCTCAGTGCGTCCAAACTCGGCAGCAATGGCACGTTGTGAGAGGCCTTGCTTAAGCAGTTCGACAATCTTACTAGCGTGTCCATGAAGTTGCTCACTTACGAAAAGCAGTAGGTTTTCCAAGGACAAAAGGAATCATGGAGCCAAGTTTCAGCTTTGAAGCTACTCGCCAAGACCTCAATCCATCTGAGGTCTTTTATTGATGATAGCGAACAAACATTTGAACGTGGGAACGCAAGAACCCATTCGTTTTTCCAAAGACATGGTGGGTAACCACGGCCAAGTTCCAGCCTTGTAGATATTTGCCGTTTGATGATGATGTAGAGCGAACCATCAAACGTAGGAAGGTGAGAAGTACTTGGACTTCCAAGGACATGATAAGGAATCACGATGCCAAATTTAAGCCTTGTAAGAACTCGGTAAGGCGGCACGGTGGCTTAGTGGTTAGCACATTCGCCTCTCAGCGCTGGGGATTCCCGGTTCAAATCCCTATCTGG
>JAOUQT010060062.1:0-10549 GCA_025769995.1 Xyliphius kryptos | reverse complement strand
AGTCAGTGAAACTGTCACCAACCCATACAACAAGGCTGGTCTCACTAGTCTCTTAAAAACCTTTCTTTTCACTTTTGATGCAACTCTTTTGTCACACATCACTCCTGAAACTTTTCTCCATCCACTACATCCTGCCTGTACTCTCTTCTTCACTTCTTTTCCACACTCCCCATTTCCCTGGACAGTTGATCCCAAGTACCTGAACTCCTGCACCTTTGTGACAACTTCTCACTGTAGCCTGACAGTTCTACCTTCCTCCCTCTAATTTACACACATGTATTCTGTCTTACAAGTGTTAACTTTCATCCCCCTCCTCTCCTGAGCATCTTATAGCTGTTCCCTGCTCTCACTAAACATCATCTGAAAACATCATTCCCTCCATTCCTTAGGCATGATTTCACAAAAAAAATCTTATAAAATAGTCTAGTCTAGATTCCTTCACCAACATGCCCATTGAAATCTACACCAATTACCACTCTCTTTTTTCTGGGAATGCTCTTTACCACTTCATCTAGCTTTCTCCAGAATCTTTCTCCTCCAACTCACATCCAACTTGATAGGCAGAGAGAAAGACCAAGAAGAAGATATATGAATGTGGTCAATGTACACATGCAGGTAGTAAATTCAGAAGATGCAGAGGAGAGAGTGAGGTGGAAAAGGTTGATACACTGTGGCGACCCCTGATAAATGGGAGAGGCCAAAAGAAAAAGAAGAAGAAGAAGATTAGGAATACTCAAAAACTATACAGATTTAAATCATGCTTATCCGTTTCCTGCTCTTCTGACTAGTGATATTTCAAATATACTTTCTAACTCTGCTTTATATGATTTCTCATTTTAATTTGCTAATGTCCATTAGGATCATATTTCATAGTATTGCTTATATAATGAAGGAATGAATGAAAAGAAATATCCATTAATCAATTTAAATACATTTGAATGTGTGATTTATTTAATTTATTTATTTAAAAAGTCTGCAATCATTTTTAATAAATATGCAAGCATGTATCAAAAAGGTCAGTAAAAAGTGCTTACTCTTTCCTCCCCAAGGTGTAAAACTGAGATTTTTGAACCCTATTGGCTTAAAGCTGATAAATGAGTTTGGAACAAGCAGTCTGTATTTGCAGGTGTGGTGCTAAGAATCAATCATATGATGAGGTAATGCTGTCTAAAACAGAACGAAACACACATTTTCTCTCTTTCACACACAGACACACACACACACACAGGGTTGACTTCCTTTGGATCCCCTAAAGTACACTTGTGTGTTTATTCCTTACAGATGCTCTCTCCCCAAAGGCTCTCCATGATTTAGCTTGATGAGCATTTACAGCAGAATTTTTAAAAAGGAAAAATTTACACACGTTACTATTTAGGCAGAGGTATCGTAACAAAAACATGGCAAATAGCTGAGCTCTGACACAAGCATGTGTAGGTCTGAATGCCCTGCTTGAGTCCAGATTAAACAAACTTAAATGCAGGAATATTAGAATGCAGAAGGAAAATTAACCTCATGTTGCTGAGTAGGCCAAATGTGGAAACATTAACTTAGCACTGACACTATAGGTTACAAAAGCAGATCACTGTGAACACTTTTTTAGGAATATTTTAAGACTGGAAACACATAATACATGCACACACTACAGCTGTACCAACACATTTTTAAAATAGGTGCAAAATATATGAATGTAATAGAAGCTAAATAACATTAATTTTACATAGTAACTATCTCAGTAGAAATGCTAGCATGTTTTGGATATGCACTCTCAGCATAACTTTATCAATAAATGTGTACATTAGGGTAAATAATGTAAATAAAAAAACAATAATATACACTTTACTGCTTAGCTAGCTAACAAAGCTAACAAACCTAGCTAGCTTAATTAAATAGATAAGCTCTTTTGCTAGTGGACAGCATCTAAACCAAATTTAAAATGCAAGATAATTTTAAATCATTAAAATACAAAACCAAAAATACAAAATAAAAAGTTTCTCACCTCATCCATAAAAATATAACACTGTAAGGGGACAGCTGCCACTTACTCATCTCATGTAGTAACAAACTATTACAGTCACGACTTCTGGAGATGTACTGACCTGAATTCAATTTCATCTCAAATGCATCAAACTCTGGCTTTACTACCCTACAGATCTGTTTTGTTATAAGTGCTAGTTTAGTAATAATAATAATAATAATAACAAAAAAGCACTGTGCAAGCGCGGAGGGATAAAGGAACACAGTTCCACAGCTTAGGACCCTTGACACTAAAACTGCTATCACCGTACTTTTAGAGATTTACCGGTGGCAAAAATGATGGGCATCAGCAGACTGGAGTGCACAAAGCAGAGCATACAGGGACACAATATCAGAGAGATAAGACGGTGCCAACCCATAAAAATAAAAACCAGCAATAAAATTTTTAATTTAATACGGTCAGGTACAGGAAGCCAGTAGAGAGCTTTTAAGTTGTACTGTGTTCAACTTCTTAAGGCTAATGGAAGGGAGCCCAATTATTAGCAAAGAGTTGCAGTAGTCGAGCCGAGATGTAAAAAGGCATGAACAAGGGTTTCATCCACAGATTCAGCCAGGAAAGGGCAGAAATTAGCTATATTTTTTAAATAGAAAAATGCTATTTTATTAATGTTATTTACATGAGCCTCCAAAGAGAGGGCGGAATCCAGTATGACACAAAGTTTGCGAACCTGTGCCACAGTGGAGGAAATGAAATGAAGTATGGAAAATTAGTCTGACCAATCTTATTGAGGGTGGATGATGTTGCAATGAGAATGGCTAATAAAAATACTTTAAACACTGATGTTAAGATTTTTAACTTTAAAATTGTCATAAAATTAATTGTCGTACACTATCATGGTCTCACAATGGTTGGCTGCACGGATAAATCAGCTTTCTCCAATGCCCTTTGTCTCTTATTACATAGTATCAGTCTGGCCACTGATAATCTAGTCCATATTGTGATGTTTTCCATTCACAAGTACTGTCAATACAACTCCTTCAACGTGGTCATGTGGGTGCTTCATAACATGACCATAGTATTTAATCAGAGATTTAATGTGAGTCAGGATCTCAGTTTATGTTCTGGCCATCTTGTAGTCTTTATGAGTGGTCATCATTGATGTCCATGAGATACGCAACAACTTCTAGAGGCATATGTTCTCAAATGCCTGTATACATTTTTCTCCTTCTTTTTTCATGGTCCAAGCTTCACATCCACGTGTGGCTTCTGGGCAGGCCAAGGCTTTTACCAGACATAACTTGTTTTGTTTTTCCATATGTTTAAAAATTTGTCCATCACCACCATTTTGATTGACATTTGTAACTCTACATCCCAAATATATGACAGTGTCACTTTCTCAAAATATCTGCATTCCACCATGATCTCCATGATGTTGCAGCGTTGATCATTACTTTTGTTTGCTGTAGTGTCTATCTGAGAAAAAAACATCTCAAGAATGGTTATCCACAAATATTTGGATCTCTCCTTCAAGTACAGACTGCATGCACTTTAAGATCTCTTGCAACATGATCTTGCTAGCACATAAACCAATTCCATAAAATAAGCTTAATAAAAAAATATATATTTTTTTTTATTTATTACCCAAAAATATGCCAAAATTGAGAGTGTAGATTGTGTTACACATGTGACCTTTAATTTTCAGTCAGTCTATTTATTCCTCAAAGCAATAATGAGTACAAAACTTAAGAATGCCATACTGGATTGGAAGTTTCCCAGGATAAAAAAGTGTGTGGTACCCACTTTGAGAGCCAGGGTGAATGTCAAGAAGTTTATTACTCATCCGTCATCATCAAAGTATTCATTGCCTGACAAAACAAGAAAAGAAGAGTAGCACAAGATAAACAGCAGAATTTGTGTCAAGATGCAACAGCGGAATTTTATGGGTAATTCGCTTGGCAAGTTATCAATCAATTTTTGTTAGTGAATTGGAGAGAGGCACTGGACACTTCACTACACAGAACGGACACACAGTGCTGGTCTAAGGCAAAGAAGACTACAAATGCCAGGGAGTTGCTGTCTGGATTCATGGGAACATTGCTAAATGTCTGAAATACTACAGCATAATGAGTTAATCATGTTGGAAATTGTAATTTTTAATTTTAATTAGTTTTATGCACTGAATGAACAGTTCTACAATGATTTCAAACATGCACTGGCAGAGACTTCTAAGTAAAACCGACTTGTCATCACATGTGATTTCAGTGCCAGAGACTGGGAAAATGCAGATGAAACTGAAGTGCTTGGGAAATATGGTTATGGTGCGATAAACAATAGGGCTCAAGACCTTGTTAGATTAATTTGTTCCTTACTTTTTTGCCTCAACATCCGGCACAGATACAGATGGAAGAGCCCAAATTAGGAGATCAGTGAACATAGGGAAATAGTCAATAATACATGCACATGTCTCAGTTCGGACTGTGACTGACAATGAACACGAGGACCACACAGTAGTAGATTAACTCTGACAGCAAAATGAAGGATGTCATGCTAAAAGCTGCTAAGGAGACAACAACAACAACAAATTCTCATTTGAATAACAACTTTCACAAACCCAAGGTGCTTTATAATACAGAAAAACTGCATCAAACACAAGAACTAGATTTTCAGTGAAACTTTAGGTAGATATAAAATTGAGGCCAAAAACAAACTCTTCCAGTGATTCCAGAATACTTTGAAGTTAAACACAGTAAATACTCATAAAAGATAAGCAAGCTAAATTTTATTATTTGTGTATTGAGCTAGACGAAAATGCAAAGATAGTAACTGCTGTGTTCCAAATCAGCCAACCATTTTCCATTTTTCTATTTTTCATCAGCCAGTCTTATACACAATCCTTGTGTTGATTGGACGATCATATCTTATTCCGCAAGCCTACAGTCACAGCTTTATAAAAGCGTCTCGTATAATTTGTGCTGAGACATGGCAGACTTTTCATGACCTTCTCAAGAATTTTGGACATTTACCTAACAGTAAAAAAGCATGACATACTATTGCCTCACTCCTCAGAAGAAAAAAGTAAGTACTTTTATAGCTAGCAGTGTTTTAATTCACTTTTTTTAGTGAGGGGGCCAAAACTTTAACTTATACGGACACCTCAGGGTAAAAACTGACAGCCTGTACAGTGATATACGTATTTGCCCCTTTAGAAGCTTGTCTATTTTATAACTGTATTTTTAAAAGTAGCAAAAACTGATTTTATCCAAACATACGTTTTATTCTTTGTAACCTACTGCTGTGATTTTGATCATATTTTCAATTTAATCTAATTTATGTGCAATCTTGACTTTATAATAATTGGACTGTTGTTTCGGCTCAGCTCTGGTATGAGGCATAAAGAAACCAAAAAGATAAGCCTAGAGACAAACTTCGCAAGACAGGGCTTGCAGGAGTCAATGACTTTATTGCCACATAAGGCAAATCTGCAAAAAGTGCATTCTTCAGGATGTATCAGGGCACACCAGTAGGGAATGATCTATTTCAGTTGTTTATAAAATGTGGCACATCAGGGCTTACTCTTTAAAAACCATTTGGGAAAGATACTGTAAACGTCTTGGTGACATTGACTTAGATCCAGAAAGATACAGTATAGTGGAAAACAAGTGATGCAGAGTCTGGAAAACAAATGGTCTTTGAGTTTGTAAAAAAATGATTATTTACAATGAGCATAGACTTTCACTGCTCTCTCACCAAGAAAAACCCCAAAACATTCCTAAATTTGTATAGCACAGGTAAAACTCAAATCCGAGTGTGTACAGCCTGACAGGGATAATTTCCGTCGCATCATTGTATCCATGGACAATGTTAGAGCATAAATGAGCTTCTTCAAAAGGAAGTGTGTGCCATCCCTCTTCACTTGCCACAACAGATATAATACTCAGTTCGACTAAGAAAGCTGACGTAGCCACGATACAGCAAGCACATGCTCCATCATTAATTGAATGGCCTTAGTAAGAGCAATAGGAAAACCTCAATAATCTATGTATCAACATTTGGGGATTATGCTAGTATTGACTGGTCAATCTACATGGGAACATCACTGGAGTGGATCTAGTGTTTGATCAGTACCAAGAAAAAGCCATAACAAGTGTTACAAGAATTAACAGTATTGTCGGTAGCGATGTAAAGATACCTTCTGACTGAAATAGCTTTACTGAAATGGATGAAAACAAGGTCAACCTCATCCAATTCCTATCAAATGAGCTTGAAAGGCATGTGCACCGTTATGGTCAGGAAATTATAATAAGTTGGGGATTTGATGACCCTGAAAAAGTGGCATCCACAGCAAAGATTGTTGTTTTTCAATTACAGTCTATAAATGTGGCAGATTCTTACATATTGCTACATGCAGTTGATAAGACAGCCTAAGGGTATCAGAGCCACATCATTCAGTGCAGTGACACAAATATTCCAGTTTTGCTCCTTGTGTTCACATGACTGATCACTGAATGTCATAAGACTAATAAATTCACTGGAATACGAAAAAGGACTGACAGGAAAGTGTTCCAAAAGTGCCATTATTGTCTTCACAACTTTGGTGAGGAAGAAGTGCCAAGTACAGGAAAAAGGTTTGTATGCAAACTATATAACCTGAAATTAACCAGAGAATCAATCCAAGAAGTTTGCCCTGCCCTATTTTGGAAGGTGAAAGTGAATACCTTGAATACAACACAGGATGCATTGTCAATGTACCTCATGAGGGCACACTATCAAACAAAGGTTTAGAATCAGTCATTTGTGACTCATTCACAGTTGCCCTCACCAACTAGTTGTGGTTGGCGCATAAAGTATGGTGTGCTGACGCCCAAGCATTTGACCAAAGAACATAGATGGGCTAGTGTTTGATATATGCTTTCAACTACTATCTTGTTTCCAAGCCGATATTCGATTTAAAATCTTGTTTTCTATAGGCAGAGATAGAGTTTTATATGTTCTAGCTCTATTTTATTTTACACTGTAAAATACTGTATATGTTCATTTTAATTAAAGCAATTTTGCAGAATTGACCCTTTGACTACCTAGCTGGATTATTGTTTTGGCATTATGAATAAAGCAGTCGACGAGTTGCATATATGTATATATTTTTTCAGTGCCTGGTATGAAAAGCACAGCCAAGACACTCCAGTGCAGATTGAGTGTGAGTGTGAAAGTGTAAACTGCCCATATCTTAACATCATCACCATCTTCATTATTATTATTTTTAAATGTTACATATTATTGTTAGTTATAGAATTATGTATTAGATATATACAGATAATATTTTATCACCCAAATGAGAATAGGTTCCCTTATGAGTATGGTTTCTCTCAAGGATTCTTCCTTATTTCCTCAGGGGTTTTTTCCTTGCCACCATTACTCATCTAGGATAAAACTGTTCTGTAAAGCTGATTTGGGACAATGTCCATTGTTAAAAGCTCTTCATAAATAAAACTGAATTGAATTAAATTTAATATTAAATGCAGGATAGCTGGATAGCTAAGTTTGTCGACCGTGCTGCTGAAAAAAAGCTGGACCTTAATTAACATCCAGTTCTACTCCCAACAGCTTACAAGAGATGTGGATGCTCTGTCAGTGTAACCCTATCCCATAGGGCACCTGTGTAGCCACTTGCAAAGCGATAATGGTGCATTCCATGATATTTTACATATATTTTTGTATAGAGTTTGTAGCACAAGCAACACAAACATTGTGCTTCCAAATTTTACCTGTCTTTATTATTAGTCTACCTCCTGATTTTAGCACATACTCTTATTTTTCTGCAAAAAAAGTTCTTATTTTAAAAATGCAGAAATATTGTAAATACAAACCATTCTTGGACATAGATACACTCTAACCAAAAGTGGGCGGTGGTAGGTTGCCATGACTACCTTTCCCTAACAGGACCACTGTAATCAGAGGCAAATGGAGGTCTCTGAGGTAATCTGAGGCAAGAACTGATTAGAATGTTTGTGTGATTCCTTTCTCTTTCTGATTCACGTCATATAAGCCAAATTTCAACCCTTACCTGTTCCTATTTACCTGTTGACCTAACATGCTATTTTCTGATAGAACGTGTCACTCTCGCAGTGCGTATTCTGCCCTTTCCTTTTTCTCTTTGCACTGGTTGTCCTTTTTTTGAACTCTGGTATGTCACCCATAATGTTGTGTGCATTGCAATATTTTGAGCAAAACTGTGCTCTTACCCTGCTAATTGAACCTTCACGCAATTAATGAAGATTGGCCACCAGGCTTGTCTAATTTAGTCATGAAACCTTCCACACTAAAATGACAGGTGTTTTTTTAGTTTCATTGTCTAACCCCTGTACATGATGTCTTTCATTTTTCTTCAGAGATCTGTCCACCTTCAAGATTTCCCTTTGAGTTCAGTATAGTGGAACTTCATTTTTATTTTTACTTTTATTAAACCTCTCCTGCCCCAGGACACACCTACTATTTCAAGTGATCTGTTCACCACTGAGGCAGATCGCTCATCTTTCTATTTTCCCATCCACACTTTTAACTGCCTGAGTGACGCAATGTCTTAAGGTGGCAGTCATATTATGGTGTTAAGCACATAATAAGTAAGAGTCAAGCCATCGGCAGACGTCAACAGTTTTTACTCCCCACTATTTAGCATATGTTTTATAAATGTGCCTCACACTTTTTGTTTAAACGCGCAATATTGTAAGCACTTCTTTTGTTAGACCTTTTCTTTAAAGAGTATAGGACACATTTTCCTGAATGATTTTGTATAAACTTAGTATAGGTTTTACCTAGAAACACAATTTAAGCTTTAAATGTTAGAGATATTCCTTATTTTTCAAACCAAAACACATCAGTGAACAATTAATTTCAAGTTTCAAGTAATTTCAGTTATGACTAAATATTATTTTGTACTGCAATTGGCCAATAGAGTAATTATAAATCATGATTTATAATAATGATTATTTTTTATTTTTTTGTCATTTTGAAATGGCCATTTCTTGTCAGTCCACACAATTTTTAGACCGGAACAACCAGCAAGGGATCATGCACGCAAGCACAACACACTCACACTTTTTAACGGAATGATTGTACAGTGAATATATTCGGTTTATTGACACTGTATCAGAAATTATTGTCAGGTTTTACAGTATGGTGATATAGGCATTGGTTTGGGATGCAACAGAGAACAATTAACCATATTAAATTTTGTAAATACAATATCTATATTGATCTATATCTGAATGTGTTTAACAAATCCTTCAATTTATACTTTTTGTATTTCATCCATACCATTCCTAAGAATGAACTGATAATTTGCAGATCTGTGTGCAACCATGACAGACTATAGTGTTTTTGCATTGTGGAAAATCCTGCATAGTAATTAAAAACTATTTGAATATCACATCAAATAAAAAAAAACATATTAAAGGAAAGTTTGTGAGTTTACTTAGTAGCATTATCCATAATATATTATTATCTGTCAACAGCACACCTGAGGAATGGTTCCCGACATATTTATACCACAGTCAAGTGTAAAAACAAAGTTCACTGTTGAATCAATGGGACACCACAATTTTCACAATATTAAAACCTTCCATTACAGAGGAGTGTTGTGGCGAGATTAATCTAAAATTGAATTTTGTACCATGACTACCATCACTGCAAAAGATCCCACTAAATACATCATACAATATGGAGAAAGACCAGGAATACTGTAGACCTGTTTTCTTTTTTATCTGGCTGATTTATGGCAAAACTGTAAGGAGTCAAGGAAATCTGGCAACTCAGGGCATGCTGTGCGGGACACACTATATCAGCCGGGCACGCTTATGAGGAAGCGCACAAACTGGCACAGTGGCGTAACCAAGTGACAGCTTAGGCCAGTTACCGTGCTGATTGTTTCCATTTTTTAATTTTTTCCATTTTCTGCCTTATTTTAGTGTGTGGCATTATAGTTGTATGTGTATGTTTCAGGGAAGTGTATTTCTGACTTTTGTGTTTCTGTGTTACGTGTCACAGTTTTCCCGAGATGGTACTGTAAGGCATGTTATCCCACCGCCGACCACTGGGACTTGTCTTTTGGTTTATGCACAGCCAGAGAGTCCTAAAACCACAGTGCCAATCACAGACAAACTGACGATTATTTTTGTCTCGCCCTTGTAACTGTCAACAACGTTTGCTCATGCTAAAGATTAAAATGTTTGCGAGGGTTCATTTTTGTAGTTTCTGTAAATATGTGCAGCTCTCCTGGCCAGGAATCATTTGTAAAACCGTATGAGTCTTTGTTGATTGAAGAAAATTAACTAATCGATTAAATATTAAAAGATGAATATTTACAGCTAGATGATTCATACTCTGGTGAATATTATAAAGTACATTTAAAATGCCACAAGTGTTTAATAAAGTTGTGCTTAAATAAATAGACTTCCTTCTCTTCCACCCTCCCCCCTTCTGTGTCTCACTCATGCTACAATATGATAACAATAACCCATTCCACCAAGTGTGCTATGAATGTTTTAATCGAATTCATGTGCCATTAAAGATAATTACAGT
>JAOUQT010060051.1:0-20802 GCA_025769995.1 Xyliphius kryptos | reverse complement strand
CTGTAGCTGATGGTTCTGATGTTCTTGTCTCTCTGTAGCTGATGGTTCTGATGTTCTTGTCTCTCTGTAGCTGATGGTTCTGATTGTTCTTGTCTCTCTGTAGCTGATGGTTCTGATTGTTCTTGTCTCTCTGTAGCTGATGGTTCTGATGTTCTTGTCTCTCTGTAGCTGATGGTTCTGATGTTCTTGTCTCTCTGTAGCTGATGGGTTCTCTGGTTCTGGCGATTGGTTTGTGGTTGCGGTTGGAGAGCAGTACCGTCTCTCTGCTGGATCATGATTCTGCTCCCGTCAGTTTTTTCATCGGTGAGTCTGATGAGTATCACATTGATGTAAAGTTTAAGAGACATGTTAGACAGGTCAGAGGTCAGATGAGGTCAGAGGTCAGGCCTTTGTCTGCATCAGAAACTAAATGTTAAAGTGTACATGCTGTATAACGTTATATACTGATGTGTAAATAATACAGTGTAGTGCATAGTATACATACAGTGTGTAGTTTACAGGGCTCTTCAGATACAGAACCAAACACAAAACACACACAAACCAAACACAAAACACCCAAATGAGAAATTTCAAATTCAATCTTAATATTTATGTCAGGACACTCCACTGCTCTACTTTAAAATGTGTATGTGTGCGCGCATGTTTATGTGTGTGTGTGTGCGCAGTGTAAAATGGAAACAGGAAGTGGCTTGAGTTCTTGAGTAAATCCGCAGTGATGTAAGACGTCAGGTAGATGTGTGTATTCCGTTGTGATGTTGTGATGAATGTCCTCCTCCAGTTTGAGTTCTTAAACAACAACAGAGAATATATTTAACTGCAGTGTCTCATTACAACCCACGTGTGTGCGTGTGCGTGGGGGGTGGGGGGGTGTGCACAAAGGGCTGGGTGAGATATAATAATACATAATAAATGGATCCTGTTTCTCATTCCAGATGGAACCTGTAAACATTTATATAAACTGTGACCTCAGACTTTTATTTTGGTAGATGAGACAGACAGAACCAGGTGTACGATGATCTGATGTTCCGTATCAGAGTGGACACTGCGGATCTGAGTGTTTACATTCAGATAAACCGTCTCTGTTTAAACAGGAACCTGTTTCAATTCATTGAGGAACTCTAAACAGTGGATCAGAGTTCTGTATTAAAACCCGAACACGTGGGAGGTTCTGGGTGCCGCTCTGGGTTCTGTAACGTGACAGGAGCTTATAAAAGAGTCGAGGTTCCGATGAAGTTCCACTGCTTTGTTTATAGTAATGCTGCGGAAAGCCTCGGTCGTCATGGTGACGGTGTAAATGCTCTCAGAGCGGAACATTCTCTCACACTCAGAACCACACTCACACACTGGTTCTGTGGTGCAGGTGTAGACATCCTGATGGTGGCGGGGGCGCTGGTGATGCTGGTGGGCTTTTTCGGATGCTGTGGCGCGGTGCGAGAGTCTCAGTGCCTGCTGGCGTCGGTGAGTTCGGACGGTCTGTAATTTTAAACGGACGATGGTTTAAAATGGAGCGGGAGGAATCAGAGACCTTCGTTTTTGGGTTTGAAGGCCGTGTGGTGCTCTGCGTCTGTAGAGCGCTCTCTGGTGGACGGAGGATGGATTTGTATCAGAGTGAGTTTTGTATGTTCTCATCCGCAGTTCTTCGCCTGTCTCCTGATTATTTTCGGAGCAGAAGTCGCCGCTGGAGTTTTCGGGTTTCTGAATAAAGAGAAGGTGAACTCACCTGCACATTCACTTCATTTCAAATAACTCGCTCTTTAACTCGCTCTTTAACTCGCCCCTCCTTCTGACAGATCATCACCGAAATTCAGACCTTTTATGAGGAATCTGTTAAAGACCCAAACCGCGCTCATGTGGTCAGCAGCTATCACCAAGTGGTGGGTCTCACTCTCCCTCATCCGCTCTCACTCTGTCTCACTCTCAGGTCGCACTTCAGATCTGACTCTCTTTCTCTCTCGCAGCTAAAATGTTGTGGCACCAAAAACAACAACAACAACAGGTGTGTGGACCATCCGCCCAACACCGCGGTACACCAGGTACGACTCTAATCCTCTGATTCCATTCACATTTTGGTCGGACACTTCAATCCAAAGCCTCTTACTAAGCGAGCACAGGGTTGGAAACACCCCCCCCCCCCCTCAGAGCAATGAGGGTTAAGGGTCTTGCTCATCACTGACCCACTTTGGTAACTTCAGTGAACACACCCTGACCACTGAGCTACCAAACCCTCGTCTCTGATCTCACACTCTGGTTTGTGGTTGTCCATGTGCGTCACCGATGATCACGTCCATGTCTGTCCTTCAACAGTAAAGTTCTGTCCTGAACACACAAGTCCTACTGCAGGTGGGACGTGTAAATGTGGGGGGGGGGGGTTACTGGCAGCCATGGGAGTATTTTTTTCCTCTGTGCAGCACAGCCCTGTAAGTTCCACGAGGGGGCGTAGCGTGAAATGTTCTCCTGTTCTCAGATGATGTGTTTGTGGAGTGCTCTCGTACAGACGTACCTCCTGCTTTATCCGTTCTACAGTTCAGCTGCCACTCGACCCCACTCCCCTCCACCAACACCCTCTGCCGCTGGCATGTAGAGCTCGGACTTCCTGTCCATTCATACCTGTTCCTGTTGCCAGGTACCCCATCGCACCCCACCAGACTCCTATCTGATGAATACCTGCGCTGAGAGAGATTTTAATCTCCAGTTGCACCATGAGGGTGTAAGCTCGGTGGCATGGGTGAGCCCAAGATCACCTGTCCCTCTTTATAGCTGCAGGAGACTGAGGGTCCTTGCTCTGTTCAGACCTGTCTTTGCACACCGCCAGTGCTTTGCTGTTTTTGTAGGATGTTCTCCCTCAGCCCTGCCATCCACAAGGCGGTGAAGCTATTTGCCCGAAGCTGGGGCAGTGGGTAAAGGATGCCAGGGCATGTTCACGAGAGGTGGGCTTGCACAATCTGTCCACTGCTGCTCCAAGGTCCACTGCAACTTTACCTGCAAAGTACAAAGAGGAGACACAACGGGAGTGTTGGTGTTGGAGAAGCTGTGTACTGGCAGGTGGAGCTCTTCTTTTCACCCTGTAGGGGAACGATGCCAACAACAGCATACACCAACAACAAACATTTCCACCCTACTACACACACACACACACACACACAGTCTTTCACACTACCGTTCCTCTGCAGGATTGTGATGCTGCCATTCAGGAGTTCTTCAGCAGTAAACTCTTCATTGTTGGATGTGTGGGAATCGGAGTCGCTGGAGTCATGGTGAGAACCAATCTAGTCCTATCCCAGTACTTGCATCCACAGAAGGCAGAGAGAGATAAATGATATTTGGGATGTTCTCGTTGATTTGTTCAGATAATCGGAATGATCTTCAGCATGGTTCTGTGCTGCGCCATCCGGAACAGCCATGAGGTCATCTAACTCCGCCTCCACTGACCTTTCATCTTCTTCTCCAACGAGGAGCTTTAAGATGAAAAGAGTCATGCAGAACAGCCAATCAGAAGCTGCGTGGGCATGTCTGCGCTGTTCATTTGAACCTGCTGGTTAGGTTTGGGATTTATTGTATTTTATTTATGGATCAGCCGGATCCGCCGTCGTATTTAAATAAAGGGGTCATGTGATGTGGGCGGAGCTAAATACCTGCACTGTGTTCAGAACGTTCTGCATTTTGTTTGAATTTAAACATTATCAGATTTTAAAGAGACACACACGGGAAACAAATCAAATAAATCCAAAGATCTCAGATCAGTTCCTCTGTAATGAGAATGAAGATTCTCAGCTCGTAATCATACGCTTCATTTGCAGGGAACACAACGGTTACAACAGTTTGGACACTTTAAGTTCATTGCAGTTTTAAGAGACCAAGCGTTTGTTGGACGTGTTCTGAGTGAAACCAAGTGCGGCAAATAAAGACGAGACTCAGTTTCCAAACTTCTCCAGCTGGACGTCAAATAAGCCGCACTTCTCAGAAGCCTTACAGTTGCAGCATTTTGTGCTCTATATGTCGCTAAACTTCCACACATTTAAGAGTTTAGAGATTGCTTAATAGCATATGAGGTGTTTGCGTGTGGGCGGGGTTTATAAAGTCACTGGAACGTTATCCCAGCGATACGTGAGGGATTACTGTACATTCTCAGCGCGTCAGTAAGGAATTAGTTTCTGTCTGATTTCACATTTTCTTTGTTTTCTACACGAACATCCTGTTCCATACGCCGCAGCTGCCATTCTGTCTGTTCTGCTTTTAAAAGCTTTTAAACTGATGAAAATCTAAAGGTCCACCCGGTGGCGTGATTGATTTCATTAAACTGAACAGTTCCCGGGCGGCATGGTGGCTTAGTGGTTAGCATGTTCTCCTCTCAGTGCTGGGAATTCCCGGTTCAAATCCCAATCTGCAGTTTTCATGTTCTCCTCGTGTCTCTCCTCCCACAGTCCAAAAACAGGGATTCAGTAAATGCTTCAAGTTTCCCCTATAGTGTGTGTGTGTGTGTGTGTGTGTGTGTGTGTGTGTGTGTGTGTAATTGCCCAGTGATAGATTGGAGCCCCTTGGGGGAGTATGGGGAACGAACAATCCCTCCACCCCCCCCCCCCCTGGACCCCTGTAGAGGATTAAGTGGAAGATAATAAATGATCTGTCTGCTTTGGAGTGTTTAAGAAAACGTGCAGCTTGTGTACATTCCCTCTGTAGTGTACATGTGCTCCCTCCACATAGTGGCTTATAAGTGTGATTTGGGACACAGCCAGAGTGCAGAATGCTAAAGCATTCATTACATTCACCTACATTTGGTCGATTACGTCACGATCCGACGTTTTCATTATATCGCGATCGTTGCGACACCTGGTGGTCAAAAGGGGAAACCACAATCAGGTTAATGTAAAAATACATCCAACTTCTGACGTTCTCACAAACTTAACTTTCAGAATATTTACAGCCTTAATGTGATTATGATTTAGGTTGAAAATACACAGTGCGTTAACCCTACACACATTTAAATTAAGTCTTTAAGTCTGAGTTTATAACCTGCCCGTTCTGATGTTTAAATCATGTTCTGTAAAACAACAGCGGCCCCTGTTGGTGAACGATGTTACAACATTGTGTTTAACAGATTGAAAGCTGCAGGCACGGGGATTATTTTTGGTACTTTATCACATTGTTAAAATGTAAATTTTTTAAATTCTTTATAATGAATAAATAAAATCCAGATGTGTGTGTGTGAAACATATTGTGTGTTTTTCTGTAGCATAACAGTTTCATTAAAAAAAAAAGATAAATGTTGTGTTCTCTCTGCAGCACTGTTCTGTGTGTAATTGTTGTTGGTTTTTAGTTGTATGATGTCAACTTTATAAAATGCATAAAGTCGGTTTTGATTCTCAGGAAGAAAAAGTCAAGTGTGGAACAAATAAATGTAGTTTTAATTTTGAATTTGTCCCTGTTTTTACTAAAGGTGTAAACACTGAGTGTACCGTGAATGGTATGTATTCAATGCATGTGTGTACAGTATGCACTGTGTGTGTGTGTGTGTGTGTGTGTGTGTGTACAGTATGCAGTGTGTGTGTGTGTGTGTACAGTATGCAGTTTGTGTGCGTGTGTGTGTGTGTACAGTATGCAGTTTGTGTGTGTGTGTGCGTGTGTGTACAGTATGCAGTGTGTGATTAATTTTCAGTAAAAGAAGTGATGGTAGCAGGTGTAGATTCAGATTTCACTTTGACTGCAGAACCAGCAACACCACCCTATACACCCCCCCCCCCCCAATACACACACACATTTCCCAGGGACCCCCCCATACTCACAGACTCATGAACCCTGTTCTAACTGTTAGTACATGAATATTCAGAGTATACAGGACCCCGACACAGAGGAACATTTCTGTAAAATATGACTTTAATGTTCAGAACATTCACTTGTTCCACAGGATGATTCTGATGAAACGTTCTCTATAAAAGTTTAAATCAAAGTCCTGGGGATTTGAACGTTAGCATTTAAATAACTGTTAGTAAAAGGTTATAAGTGAATTTATCATTAAACAAATGTTTTTAATTAGAGGAGGTTTTAATGAAACATTTGTTTACATTTACCATTTTAATTTTAATGTACATTAGTCTCCTTTACTCTGTTCCCTAATAATCAGGACCCCCACAGGACTACAGAATGGAACTGTAGAACTACAAAGCCCATCTGTTTGATTAGCGGAGATGATGGAGTGAACCATGGGGACGGCATTAAGGAGGTGAACCTAATAAAGGGACGGGTGAGTGTCAAAAAAATAAATAAATGATGTATTCTGAAAGAACAATCATGTGTTAGCTCATGCTGGTCAGATTGCATATTTGGTTGATCACTTTGATAAAACGAACACATTCTGTACAATTTCATTTCAAAGGTCCCCTGGATGGGCATGGGGAACCCCACCAGAACCCTAGTGGAGGTCAGTCCATGCTGATTTTAATGCACCCCTGTTAATTGTCCCTTATTGTAGGATTTAAAACGTTTGCCATCACCTCAGATCCTAAAGAAAGTGGAAACAACCTCGCTGTTCTACATCCAGGACCCTGTAGAACCCCTACAACAGCAGCACTCAGATCAACAAGTCACCACTAAGGGGAGCTGCAACAACAAGCATTTAAACAAGTTACTTGCTGGGGGTACAAAAACAGCTACATCTGGTCACCAGGGGGCAGTTATCTGACCAGTTAGGCCCCCTATGAAGGGAAGATAACAGGGGTGAGTTAAGAGCAGCATGTAAAGTGAAATACTCTCCCTCTTTACTGAGGGAAGCCAAATTCTGGTCCGTCCTGGAGATGTTTAGAGAACGTAGGAACATACATCACTGTCTGTGCTGTAGCATGCTAATGCTCATTAGCATTGTTCTTCAAACAGTTTGAGCTGCGGAACCGTTCCCAACATTTACGTTTATCACGTCGACCTTGTGTTCCTTTAGCTCGAGTAAATACCAAAATTAGGGACCTGCTCCAATACAAACTCCCCCACACCGATGAAATAGACCACCTGTGCGATCCCAAAGAGTGGAGCGATGACGAGTGCCCTGCAGCCAGCACCCCTCATTAAAGCTGAGGGACCCTCCTTCTTAATGATTTGACTGTAGAAACATCAGACAGAACATCAGATGATACAATGCTACACTGTCCATTTACAGAAGTTCATCTATTGAGCTCATTTATTTTATTACACGGACTGATATCCGACTTACAGATCCAATGTACAGTGGGACAGAAAAGTATTCAGCTATGTTCATCAAAGCTACACTTCAACTATGAGAGACAAAATAATATAAAAAAATCAAGGAAATAACATTGTAGGATTTTTAAAGAATTTATTTGTAAACGATTGGGGGGAAATAAGTATTTGGACACCCTATGACAAGCAAGATTTCTGTCTCTTTTTTAAGTTCTTTTTTAAGAAGCTCTTCTGTCCTCCAATCGTTATCTGTATAAAAGAGACCTGTCCACCGCCTGTCAACATTCAGACTCCAAACTCAACCATGAACAAAACCAAAGAGCTGTTGGACGACACCGGGGAAAAAACTGTAGAGCTGCAACATGCTGGGAAGCGTGAATCTATGTGAGCAAAAATCCCAGAACTACATGGAGCGACCTGGGACCATGCAGAGAGCTGGGACCAAAGTAACAAAGGCTACCATCAGTACCACACTACTCCCAGAGGGACTCCCATCCTGCAGTGCCAGGCGTGTTCAGACCCCTCTGAAGTTTGCAGAGAGCATATGGATGATTGAGAAGAGTATTGGCAGAACATCATGTGATCAGATAAAACCAAAATACAACTTGCAAAGGTGACAGGACGACTGATCCGTGTTAAGGGAAAAATGAACGGGACGTGTATCGTCAGATTTTAAGTAGAGACCTCCTTCCATCAGTGAGAGCAGTAAAGATGGAACACGGCTACCTCTTTCAGCATGACCATGATCCCAAACAGAACGCTGTGGCAAAGGAACGGCTCCGTAAAACCATTTTGAGGTCCTGAAGTGACCTAGCCCGTCTCCAGACTTCAACTTCTTGGTCTCTGTCATTGCGACAAAGGTTGGGTTACAAACTATTGAGCTGAACTTCATAATTGACCAAATACTTATTTTCCACCAACATTTATAAATAAATTCATTAAAAATCCTACAGTGAGATTTCCTGGATTTTTTTTTATTTATTCTCTGATAGTTGAAGTTTAACTATGATGAACATCACAGACCTTCCTCATCTTTCTCAGAAGGAGAACATGCTCAATCAGTGGTTGAATGAATATTTTTGACCCCACTGTAACTGCTGATCACTGAGCTCACCCACCAGATGGTAGCAATGGGTTTGATGTCAGAAGATGTTTTAATTGCCATAGTTACCTGACACAGTCTCTCACCCCGCTGTAACTCTCCTCATTCGCACTTTTGTTGAGTGACTGGAGCCTGGTCTTCACCACTGAGACAGAAACATCACACCTTCAGATCAGAAGGTCATAGTGTTGGACCTTCCACAACATTTTGATATTTATTTACTGAAGGAACCGCCGAACTGATACAGCGGAAGGAAAATCGCTCTGATCGGTTAAAACATGCAGATGGTTATAAAGGTGACTGACCATCACAGGGACTGACTGCCACAGCTGCGACACATCCAGCTGTGCAACCTGCAATGAAGTTACAGTAGAAGGGCGAGGTGTGAGAGTCGGCGGGTTTAATGAGCCGGTGCAGACGAGCAAACAGAGGAAAATACACCACCGAAAACGGGATGTCCCTAAAAACACAGCACAACATTTACATTTGGTCATCCAGCTGACGCGTTTATCCAAACAGACTTACAAGTATCTCACTTGACAGTTGGGGTCAGAACACGGGGATTTGAACCCACAACCTCAGATTGCTAGCTCAGAACCCTAACCACTGAGTTACTTTACCATATTCCACTGAACTGTGATGTGTACATTACACCATCAGATCCTAACCTACATTTACACAGAGTTGCTGTCCCCCACCAGACTTTACAGTGTGTTTGCAATAAGAGTTAAAGGACTCACATGGGTAACGTCAGTGTACTTGGGTTACAGCTATGTTCCAAAAATAACTAAAAACAAAATCATTTCATTCAAATTCAATAGTTCTGTGACCTCAGCACCTGAACGACGAGGTGGAACAAATACAGCTGTGAGAAACATCAGCTGCAGATGTTCACTAAACGTCTTCTCATCAGATTTAAGGTTATACCTCTTTATAATGTGAACTCATAATGAGTACCTCATGAGAGTGGCTCCAAGTCCACGGTACAGTCCCAGAACTCCCTGCGTCCTCATTAACTCCTGAGTGATCTGTAGTGCTGAGGTTCTCCTGATGTGCACACTCGCACTCGTTCTCACAGCGTACCCACAATCCAGAACCTTCACTGAGGGGATCACCGCCAGATTCCTCTGAGCAACTGCAAAATAAATGAACGTAAGCGGCTCTGTACAGGTCAGCTCGGGTCAGTCAGTATGTCCTAACGTTCCCCCGGTCTCACCCAGACGTCCTGCATCCTGGAGCTGTATTTTGAGCATCTCCATGGGTGTGGTTACAATCACCTGACACATTCCTGCTCCACATCCTGCCAACATCTCCTTACACACACTCAACTTGGACCTAAAATCAGAGAACACACAGCTGACCGCTTTTTTTTTATGAACGTGTGATGATGTCTGCAGACCACGAGTGTGGATTTGGATTCGTAAACCCCTCACTGTTAACCCTGAAGGTGTCACCCCTTAAACCTGACCATCCTTCACCAGCCTGATGGTGGTTGTACCATGTGGCTGGAATCGATCATGGTCAGGTGTCTGAGCTGAACTTTATTATGTTCTCCACTCATTTCTCGAATATATTCACCCATCCTGGTGAATTCCCACCTGCTGTACATATCAAAATCAAAATATTAAGTTGGATGAACTTACTCTCCTCTGCTGAGGTGATGGCGGAAAAAGTCGTTAGCAGCTAATTTAATAGCTTTCTCAGGGGTCACCAGGGTCAGATTTACTGCTGCTCCTAAAAACCACAGAACGGCATCTGAACGCACCTGTCTCACCCCTCACCTCATTCATTCATCTGTTCACACACACACACACACGCACCTCTGTACATCCCGAAACAGCCCTCAGATCGAACGGTTTGGATCAGACAGTCCATCCTGATGAAAACAACTCACGTTAACTCTGAATGTTCAAACAGAAACCTGAAATCAGTCAGAGGTCAGATCAGCAGCTCCTACATGTTTTTATAAACCCGCTGTCCGCTGCGCTGGTTCTGCAGTCTGGTTTTGGCGAGATCGATGGGGAACACACACGTCACCCCCACCAGTCCTGCTACACCTCCATTAATCAGTTTAGCAGGAAGACTGGAGGAGAAAACACACACATGGCAGAAGGGGGGGGGGGTTACAGTGTGTACTGACCCTGTCTCACCCTCCTACAGTACAGTTCAGTTCAGTCAGGGGTACAGGACCGGGAGGACCCTCTTACAGTTCAGTTGTGGGACAGGGGTCCTTTGTTCAGCTCACTCAGAGGGGGGGGGCACTCTGGCATTTCACTTGAGTCTCCTGATCTCACCGGGTCTCTTTATGAAACATCTTCTCTTGTTTTATTTATTTCAGAATCTGGAAATTATCCTCCACGTTCATGAGAACCATAAAGAACCAACTGCAGACACTACAGCTGCAAACGGAACTCTGCAATCAGAGACTATTAACCTGCACACGGCATACTTCTCACCGTATGTACTATAGTAACATGTTTTCATGTACAGGAACCCCTGAGAACCTATACAGGAACTAAAGTTTGAAAAGTCTGTAAAACTCCAGTTCAAGAACAAAAAGTGCAAACGAAGAAAATAAATACAGAATCAGTAATTCACCACAAATTCAACATGCGCACACACACACACACACACACACACACACACACACACATTATTATTATTACTATACAAATACAGAGAGTTATTACAGGAACAAAAATACTCTTTAAGAAAAAAATATTAAATCTAAAATATATTAAACATATAAGCAGAATAACGATGATGATGATGATGATGATGAGTGTAAATCTTTACCTGAGTGGTTGTTGTGACATGATGCAGTTACTGCTGTTTGGGTCCGGGGCAGGGGGAGAGAGGAGCACTCGTGTGCAGAGGCTTTATACACAAGCACATGCGCACACACACACACAACACACACACACACACACACACACGCGCACACACATCTTTTGAGTAATTCAGCTCTGAGGGATTAAATTCAGACGTGAGTTTCAGTAACACTCATTGGTAATTAAATCACATATTTCTGACATGTTTACATCATTATTCCTCATTCTGATTGGATGATGTTTGCTTTATGAAGTCCGTACAGACGGTTCAGTCAGAATTAAACAGTGTAATGAACATGAAGAAGAGCTTTCAGGGAACTGAGCTCACACTGAAACACGATGCTGTAACTTATTTAAACATGGGCTTTACTAACACATCCTGCACACACACATACACACACACACACACACACCCCTCACACACACACATACACACACACATACCCCACACATACACACACCCCTCACACAGACACAAACACACCCCACACATGCACACACACACACACACACACACATATACATACACCCCTCACACACATACACACATACACACACACACACACACACATATACATACACCCCTTACACACACACACACACACACACTTTGGTTCTGTGGCTTGCTGTCCATAATGTCGTTGTTAGTTTCATCATCCTGATCTCAGATCGGTCTCACTGCATTGTATTGTACTGTACACCGCTCATGTGGCGCCATCTACAGTCAGCACGAAGCTCCTGCGCACCTTTCTCGGTGACGTCACCTCGCAGTGCACACCTGAAACAGAACTCGTAAGAACATCTGCTCTGATCTGTTAAATTAGAACACGATGCTGATCGGACAGATGTTCTGATGAGTTCTGCCAGCCGAAAAAAAATACAACCTGACGTCAACGTGACGTCAGACTGCCGGCTGCACGTACGCAAGAATGTATTTCTGTATTTAAATAAGTGTTCCGATTTAGATTCGGTTCTGACAGAAAGACCGACAATAAGTTCGAAAAGCACTACCGTTCCTGATGTACACTAAATGATCCTCTACGTGGCGCTGTCGCACCGCATAAAGGTCTAACGGTGGAGAACGTTCATGTTAGTTTAAAAAAGTGCTTTAATCACAACATTAGTTTTCTGAACGTTTCTTACAAAACATGAAACCTTCCTCATCAGACAAACGGAAGAACCTGCAAAAGTTCTCGTGCGACCATATATATATTTAACATAGAGCACAGTGACCTCTACACACGTCCAAATCCCTTGGGTTTACCATGATGTCTATGTAACCACAAGGTGGCGTGATCTCCTCAGTCGGGCATCTCGGTCTCTTTCATTTTCATTTTCAGACCCTGAAGCCGTTTTTATAGAAATAGATCAATATTATTAATAGTCAACTTTAAATCGGAATGCTTTTCTTGATCAGATTTTCTGTTTTTTTTTTTTTTTAAAACAGTTAATGTATTGATGACAGCGTGTGGTCACTTGGCAGCTTCATGGAGTTTTGAGCCTAAAAGAGGAGCCTGAAGCCACAGGGACATGAACAAAACTTTTTTTTTTTTTTTTAGGAAGAAACCTTTTGAGCATCAGGGCTCAGTGCAGGACATGTTCTCACCTGCTGAACATCTCAACATCGTATTTCTGATGGAAGCAGTGTGGTGGAGCAGAAGCCTGCTGGCTTAAAACAAGAAAGTTCTAGTTTGATTCCTGGGAAAGGAAGATGAGCCATTTGCATGTTCTCTCCTGTGATTGATTTTTCTTTAGCTAAAAACATGCTGGAAGTTGAGTTGATACTAAATTTGTCCCAGTTGCAAAATGGACTGCTGACCTTCTCATGGTGTTTCTACACCTTTCACCCAAAAAGTTCTAGGATACGAACCAGGGTTACAGCTGAAGGTTAGAACCAAGGAGTAGAACTGAGGGTTGAAACCGAGAGTTGGGGCTGAAGATGAAAACTGAGGGGCAGAACCCACAATAGAACAGAGGTTTAGATCCAAGGCTGATTTCTCAGATGCTCCGTCTCCACTGCTGCATTCTCACTCAGGTAGAACGTTTCGTAAAGGATGCCACAGTGCAGTAGAACCCTGTCAGAATGTGACATGAGGGTGAGATGCTGATAATAATTGGTCATTTTGCTTTTATCCAAAGCGACTTACAGGTATCCCAACTCAATGGTCGGGGTCAGAACACAGGGTTGATACAGAACCATGGAGCAGTGAGGGTTAAGGGTCTTGCTCAAGGACCCACAACTTCAGAGGACCTGGGATTTGAACCCACACCCTTTGCTAGCCCAACAACCTAACCACTGAGCTACCACACCCTGATGAGGAGGAGGACGTGGTGGTGAGATGCTGACGTTCTGTTTATCTGATATGACTGCAGGACAGATTAGTGAAGAGTTTGGAATCGTGTGTTCTTCACGTCCCGGCCCATGATGCACCCCGTCCTGTCTGTTTGCAGGTTAAACATGACGACGGCGTCTGATTTTCATCACCCGAGTGTGGACGAGCTGAGGGTGTGAAGAAGAGCTGGATTTACAGCCCGCGGCGCTGTGGGAACCGTCCTGATAAACACAAATATTTAACCCCAGGCCTCTTTTCCCCGGAGGTTCCACCCTGGGATCAGTCCTCCTGAATGCCTCCCGTTTCCTAGTTTCTGCTTTTTATAGACGAAAACACCAACAGGACTTCTAACCCCGTTCCTTCTCACGGCCTTTCAGCTGGAAGGTGGCTGGACCACAGCTTTAATGCACTCTGTAGGTTAAGGGTGGTTCTCACGCCGTGATACCTTCAAGATTTCACAGCATTCAGAGAGCTGCAGCTAAGACACCATGACAACGACCTTCAGACCTCCAGCAGGACGACGATGTGGACCTAAACTCACAATCCATTATTACAACAAACATACTGGACCCCTCCACATGAACCTGTCCATCAGAACCTCAGGTATGATAAAGAGATGTTCCTTATGAGAGCTCATGGTTCTCCTCTGGTGTTTCTGTAGGATTTTTTGGAACCACAGCGCCACCCTGTAAGTTCTGACAGGCGTCAGCGGAGTGGGGGGCGCAGGAAAAGGGGGCACGGGATGTAAACAGGGACTCACAGATCTCTCATTTCTCCATCACCCTGCCCCCTTCCTGTGCCCCATGCAGGTGTGTCCCTGGGGGGGGGGGGGTCACATCAGGCCTCTGTGTCCCTCGGTCGGTGTCGTGGCCCCCAAAACAAGCTCTCCCCATTAGCTCAGTTGCCATGGGGTTGCTAGGTGACCTGGCCTTCGTCCCTTTTCACTGACCAGCGTCCTGGCCTGGAGTGACCGAATAGAGGGATCAGCGTTCAAAGCGGCCGTGGAGTGGAGGAGCCTGAGGAGCCCGAGCTCTGTGCCTCTCATTGTTTGCTCAAACCTTTCACATGTATGGAGCGAGACCACCCTCCTTCAGCAAAGCTTTCTGAGCAGAACCTCCGGCATCAATGGCCAAAAAAAGTTTTTTTGTTTTTTTCTTTTCTATGCAAACAGAGAGGTGCTAAAAAGGGTTAAGGTCCAGCGAGCTGTGAGGGAGCAGAAAGAGAGAGAGGGAGAAGAAAGAGGAGGAAGGAAATGAAGAGGATTTTCTGATGGACACTTTTACTGCTGAGTCAGAGCAGCTGATCCGATGGGTTCACACAGACGGGAGGAAGACCAGCACCGATGACTCCAGCACTGATTCATGGAACCAGCTGACGCTCCGGGACGCACTTTTTTCCGCACTCTTTTTTTGTTATTTTTTATTACATAAAAAACGGTTCGTCTAAATACTAAATACCTTCCTGAAGGTCCCATGAGCGCAGAAGTATCACGCCCTTCTGTAACAGAACACTAAACGTATGAGTGTTATACCGGCGCACACCACTTTGTGATATGTTGTCTGTCGTTTCCGTGACCACATGAAGAGCAGCAAGACGTGACACGGTGCCGCCACACAGGTGTCACGGGGCTCGAGTGTCCTTGTCCTGTCGAGAGCCCCGGGGCTTTCTGCAGGTGAAGGAGCGAGTGGAGACGGAGCCGTATGGGTTTGAACTCCTGGTGCATCGCAGGTGTGAGTACTTGTGGTTTCCACGGGTAACCTGAGCAGCTCCACTCACACTGTATGAGAGCTCTGCGATGGGAGGGGGGTGGGGGGTGGGGTGGACACCACGGCGACATTGTAACAGCATAATTAAACTCAAAATATTTTTTTGTCAAAAACTGTATTAAGGAACCCTGCATTTAGGAACCTTATTTAGAAATGATCAGTGGTCTCAGCTCATATAAATATGGTGCCACAATAACATGTCAGGCCCTGATGTCCTCGTGGGTTTCCTCTGGGTTCTCCGGTTTCCTCCCGCAGTCCAAAAACGTGGATTCAAGGTAAATTAAATCTCTAAATTGCCCATATAGTGTGTGGTTGTGTGAGTGTAAGCCCAACGATGGATTGGCGCCCTGTCCTGGTTGTATCTGCCCAGCGCCCCAAACATTCTCCCCTAGATGGGCATGGGGAGCCCCACCGCCACCCTCGTACAGAGTTAAGTGGAAGATAATGGATGGATGGGTTTTCAGATGTTAAAATGTACATGTGGAGCCATAACTCAGTTCTGGTTCCTCATGTGGGACACTAAAGGACCTGTTAAGTTTCCAGAACCTGAAGCAACAATAAATTATTATGATCAATCACAGCGCTCAGCGGGAGTCACACTGAAACTGACGCAGGTGGAAGCCGTGGTCCTGCTGTCAGCGGCCGTTGTAACCCCCACACCAGCCGGACCACTTATCCAGAACGTCTGTCAGGACTACCGTTTCACATTCTGCTGCCCTGTTTACAGCTTTACGCTCTCTCTGCATCTCCCAGTGGGAACAGCTCTGTAGAAACCATAAAAAAGCCTGTAAGAACCATGAAGCCGAGGCAGAAATCATGAGCGTAGAGGTTTCGGTGCCACGGCGTCGGCTTGGGTTTGTTTACGACGGCATGAAGTGCTGCAGAATCCCGCTGACAGAACAACAGGACGGCGGGCTCGCAGCCAGGCCTTATTTATGATCCACAATCCTTCTCTTATTTAAGTGATTGGCCATATTTGTTCACCACATCCATAAGCTTTGTATCCTGACCTCGCTGGTTCTCATTTTTCCTGGTTTTTTTGCGATGGTGTGTGTTGGGGTTCTGCTCTGGAGTCCGTCGTCTCATGTTGTTTCCACACATGGAAGAGATTTTCTAACTATTTATTTTCATATCCACTTCTCTGTTTTGCTCTTTGCTCCTTTCACAGGGTATCACTCATAACCTCACTCGCACCCCCTCTGCAAAGGGAATATGAACCTCGGACGGGTCCGAAACCCATGAGGCAACACCGTCACGTGAGTGTTTCTTTACATTTGCAGAGTGCAGTAATCATCCTGCTCCTGGAGGAAAAGAGCCACCGAGGAAAAACCCAACCAGCAAACACGCTGAACAAGTCAAGACCTTAAAGCAGAACATAGAACCATGAACACTCAAAGAACCTTTCACATGATGGGGCAGCATTATTAAAAAAAATGTTTTATTCAAAGTAAGCAAGCAGTGCAACCATCTTTCACTCTCACTCGCCCTCAGTATCGGTGCTCCTCAAAGGTGTGTTTTGAGTGCAGTAATGGACCTACGACTGTGTGACCACTTCCAGCTGTACATCCATCATCCAGTTTGCTGACGAGACCGTTGTGGTGGACCTAAAATCCAACAATACCACAGGACCTACCTGGGGGAGTTTACGTGCCTGGAGACCTGGTGCCAGAATAACAATCCCCTACTCAACATCAGCTGACTAAGACTCAGGAGCTGATAGTGGACTACATCAAGTAACAGACATGGAGCTACCCCCCCCCTCCCCAGGATCAATGGTGCCACAGTGGAAAGAAAGGACAGCTTCATGTACCTTGGAGTTCACATTGCGCAGGACCTTGCATGGTCCAGTCACATTAACAACCAGACAACGAAGACTTGTCAGCATCTCTTCCACGTCCTGAGGGATTTCAGACTGCCCTCCAAGGTCCTGCGAAACATCTACTCCTGCACCACTGAGAGTATTCTTACAGGAAATATCGTAACCTGGTTCAGAAACAGCACCTAACTGGATAGACGGTCTCTGCGAAGGGTGAAACGGTCAGCTGAGCGAAGTCCATCCCAAGTCCACTCAAAGTTCCAATGTTGACCCTTGAGCCCTTAATCCTCATTGCTCCATGTATTCTGTACGTAACACTGTGTGCTGACCACAGTTACATTGGAATATTTGTAAATTGCTTTAAATAAAAATCTAAATGACCAAATGTAAATGAAAGGTGTTTTTGCTCCCTGAGGATGAGGAAGAGGAGCATGTTCCCAATGGCTGTTCGGACGCTGAACCAGGACTAAACCAAATTCAAACCTGCACATTGGCTGTTCTATGGACACAGAGATGCACATTGTGTATTTCAATTACGGGTCACTTTTTAATTCCTGTTACAGTTTGTCTTATTAGTTTTTTTTACTTTGTGTTTTACATACCTTACTTAATTTTTTTAATTTCAACTCTTTTAGTTACTTGTGGTTTCAGTCACCAAAGCATCTCACTGCTACACACATGAACAGCATGATTAGATTTGAAGTGGTTCTACTGAGGGGCGGGGCTTGATATTGAAGTTATACTTTTCTAATGAAACAGATTTTTTTTAAATCTACAGATCACATCTCTCCACAAGGAAGACCTGCATCTAGGTGATGTTCTCCCTGAACCATTCAGAATCAAGAAGAAAGTGTAATTAATTCTTCTTCCCATGAAGCCTGATGCAAAATGAAGCAGTGCCAACACACACACACACACACACACACACACACATCCAATGAACTGTTCCGTTCCTGTTCCGGCCCGTGTCCCTGATTTGCCCTGATGCAGAATCACATCCGACAGACTCCGGATCTCCCTCGAAAAAGGGAAGAGGGCAATTAAAGGGACACACGCCGAAGAGACGGAGAGAGAGACGTGTAAAAAATAATACAGAATCATTTGAAAATCTTCCTTTTTATTCATTTATTTTTTTCTGGCTATCCCGAATCACGATCACAGGGTATTAGAGCCAATCCCAGTACTTATAAGACAGATCTATAAGACTCTGGAAGAAAACCAATTAGAGAACATGCAAATTTCCAACAGTCGATGATGCAGAATCCTGCCGTCCCAGCTGTAAACAGATCCGTTCTCCTCATCTTGCGTTCTTTGTTTTACTTTGTCCTGTCAGGCAGCTGCTTCTAATCAGATTTCCTTCTCGGCCTCAGTGAAGATCCGATCAGCAGCCGTGGCGGCGCGATAAGGGAGTGTGAGAAACGTCCTCACCCGGACGGCGATGGACGAGCGGAGGTTTTTATTTATAGAGCCGCTCTGTGCAGATTATTTTGCTGTCTAGTGTGGACACTAAAACTGGCGCCAGGCTCCTTTTGGAATAATAATTACCCTCGCAAAACGTCGGCCATGTGTTTTCGATGACTCCAGCGGCACATGCAGAAGAAGGGAGCGAGAGGAGGACAGAAATGGAAGAGATGTGGAAAAGGAGGAGGAGGGTGAAAGACAGGGCCACTTTCATTTCGATTAAACACAAGCAGCTATGCAAACAGAGGAGGCGCTCGCTCCCGGGCCAGCGCGCCGCCGTAGAGCCGCCGAGTCTAGACTCCAGATGTGGGCCGCCGGCCTCCAGCGCACATGTCGTCGCTCCGGTGGCAGTCAGGGTGCAAGCGGGAGGATCCAGCGGTGGGGAGGAGGGATGCGAGCCAAAGATGCGAGTGACCACAAGAATCCTGCTGCCCGACACCACGAAACACACTGACTGTCGACAGGCCGACGCCGCGCTGCCCGCAGTGGGGCACGGGCGCGGAGAAGACACCATCCGATGGGTTCGGATAGCTCTGCCTTCTGCCAGATGTTCTTTAAACCCACAACAAGATTAGTTCTCTCATTTGAGTATAAGACACACTATCACCAAAAGTATGTAGACAGTATGGAGATGATTTAGAATCCAAAGCCCCTGTGCAGCAGATCACACTTACAGATGCTTCTTTTATCAGATGTTGCTTGTTCTGATTTGGGAGTCATGATCAATTCTTTAATATAAACTTTAGCATTGCAACAAGGATCATGGGATCTTATTATTCAGAAAGCAGAGAAACAGTGACTTCTAATAAACATGAAATGGTTTTAAAATTTGATCCTGTTAACCCGTTTCATCAACCTTTGCACTGCATCTGTTTGAATTTCACTTTACTTCTGCGTGGACCAGAAGATCTGCATGATCTCATCCAAAAAAACTGGATCACTGATCGCAGAAAACAGCTCCTTGGCTTTGTAAAGCTGTTTCCTTTAGGGGGCGCTACAGAGGATTATTATTCTCCAACTCCATCACCCTAATACCACCTGCACATCCTCCATCTTTACATCCATTAACCTTCTCTTTGGCCTTCCTCTCCTCCTGCCTGTTGGCTCCACCTCCTCCTGTCCACTTCACACTCACTTTCCTTACTGACCCGTGCCGTCCCTCTGATCATCTCCTTCTTCATCTTCTCACATGAGAATCACAGAATTTTCATCTCTAAAATGGTTTAAAATCTATAAAGCTACACTAAAACCATTTTCTTTGCTCTTTTTGATTGATATTCTGTGAAGACTGACCGGAGCTCAGTAAATCATCCCGACTCAGTTGGTTAATGGTTGTAAATGGTTAAGTCTTTTTAGCCAAAAAAGTCAATTGTACTTCTGATACACTTCTGTTCTGTGAGAGAGTGTGTGTGTGTGTGTGTGTGTGTGCGTGTTGACTACATGCAGACAGCATGGCAGCAGTGTCCGCCCCCTGCCACGACCCCTGACCAGGCAGTAGTGTTAGTTCTGCACGTCCGTCCCCTGCATTACATCTTTCATCACCTTCCTCGTTACCATCAGCCCACAGAGACCCCAATTAGTTAACACTTACATTCCTGGTTATTCACACTGGCACGGTGTGTGTGTGTGTGTGTGTGTGTGTGTGTGTGTGTGTGTGTGTGTTTGCACAGGTAAGTGTGCATTGTTGTCTTTACGAACAGATACCTGCACATAGAATAAAAGTATCTTTTTAAAGCAATGCAGCAACCATGCGTATTAAAAAAACATCATTAAGGTTAATGGGGTCAAAGGTCGAGGGTCAGAGACCGATGTTTTTCCTGCAGAATGTATGTACAGTAGTGAAATGTACATGATAATTAATCATGGTAAACGCTGCACAGTGTGGGGCGTGAACCAGCAGGGACTGTTATCATTGCTCTGCAGAATATTCTATATCTGTCTTTCTCATCCTCATATCACCCCCCCCCCCCCCACACACACACACACACTCCGGATGGGTGCACATCAGAGACAGGCCGTGGGGGGGCCGCGGGCTCCACACCTGGCCGTGTGTTTGCGTAGGAAAGCCGGGCCTCTGTTCGCCGCCCTGCCTGGCTCCACCAAGTCTGGCCAGCTGTGGACAGAGGCTGACCCAGTGTGTGTGTGTGTGTGTGTGTGTAGTCCTCACAGCTGTGGAAGGCATGTTCCCAGAGTGTGGATAAAGACATGGAGTAGATGGAGGGGAAAAAAACAGAAGGCGGAGGTTAAACTATTTCAAGAGTGTGATGTTGTTTCTTCTTCTCTGTCTCTCTGTCGTCCTGCACCTCTG
>JAOUQT010060040.1:0-10550 GCA_025769995.1 Xyliphius kryptos | reverse complement strand
AACAAATGAGAGGCGCAGACAGGACAAGACCGGGAAAACCCTAAAACGAAACTAAAAAGTCCTCAGCCCTTACACAGAGTTTGTAGGATCTTCCAAGATTATCAACGCTACGGTTGCCCAATCCAAAACGTGAACTTTTTTGTAATATGTATACTACTGCCATGTCTTGTTTATATTAATAGTTTAATTCCTATAAATGACTTGTTCCTATGATCACTTGTTCAAAGTAATGCCTTGGTTATTATTCTTATCTTCTTTATCTTCGTTAAAACACTACAGACACCAACCCTGGAGAGTAGATGTAGCTGGTGTGCATATTCTCAGATAATCATCAGCAGCCCCAAAACTATATACAGTTCTCCTACTGTTGTTTCTTTTCATAGTTCAAAAGATGCTGGTAGGTAAGTTGGATGTACTAAATTGCCCCAGGTGTAAATGTGTTTGTCTGAGTGTTGTGCAGCTACCTGAACAGTGGGTGAGCTTGATAAATGAGAAACTCCATATTGACCATATACCCCCCCCCCACCCCACCACACACTTCAAACATCAGTGAGAAAGGCCAGCTGGCCACCAGCATCAGCAAAGTAAAAAGTGAGTGAAAAGGGCTATTCAGAAGGAAAATTAGAAGAAAATTCAGAACAAAGCAATGCTTTATAAGGAACAAAGTTGCCCCAACAAAGGAAGTGGAGACACCAGGCATGCGATCCACACTTACAAACAAATCTATGATGGATTATGCCTTTTAAAGGCAGAAGCTTGTGCATCAATTTGAAGAAAGATAATCTGTTCAAACACCAGATTATGAAGCTGTCTAATTTTTGCTGACACTGAAAGAAAACCATTCCTCCACACAATGAAAGCTCTGAGGAATGACCCCACCAATGGCAGGGTGGCAAAGCAATTCCACAAAGCTCTTCTCATAATGAAGCACCCCGGCTGAATGAGGAGCTCCTGATACATGGCACAGAATAAGCTTGTACGTGGTCTAGCATGAGAGTGCAGCGTGTCCCAATTATTTCAGTCCAATTACATGTGATGAAAACAATTAATGGCCCGATTAACACTGTCTCACGACAAAATCATAAATTATTGCACCGTCAAGCCCCGGTTGTCACAAACCACAGAATGAAGATATTACATGGACTCGACCAAATGGCTTCGTTCGAGCTGCCCTTTACGAGTCACAAATGCAAATGGAATGCAATCATGAGTCACATGATTCTTATGAAATGGGAAAACTAGTGGAATCACTAGTGGAATAGCTGTGCTGTGCTTCAGTGAGGAAATTAATAACAACGTGAAAGTTAAAACGCAATTGTTTTTTGAATGAGTGATGGCTTTGGCGTCCACATGCGTCATTCGTGCAGAAAATGACTAACCCGTCTGGTCTCTGTTCTTGTGGTTCAGCACAATATTTAAAATGAATGTATTGTTACAATGTGACTTTTAAGGCAATTAAAAATCTGAGATGAATATGTGGAATAAATATAGTGGGACTATGGTGTCCACGCGCTTGCTTTCTTTCGTGAATTTATAAGTAGGTTTTCCAAGGACATGATAAGGAATGATGGAGCCAAGTTTCAGCTTTGTAGGTACTCCCCAAGACCCTAATACATCCAAGCAGTTGCGTTCAATGGCGATAGCAACTAAACAATCAAATGTACGAAAATAGACCCCAAGCACCTGATAGAAAATTACAATGCAAAGTTTCAGACTTTTAGGTAACCGGGAACATCCCGATGTGACACTAGAGGCGTCTTGTGTTTGTTGGCAAAATTGAAAGAACCATTAAATTTTGTTTCTCTGCTTGATCTTTGGGGTTTTACAATGCACTGTATAAAAATATTACTTGAAGTTGAATTACTTGAATCACAAGTTTCAGCCTTGTAGGTACTCTAGGAAGACCATGATGTGAGACTGGAGAGGTCTTATGTTTGATGGCTATATCGAACAAACTATCAAATTTAGGTAGGTAAGATGTATTTTGTTTTTTAGAGGACATGATAAAAAATCAATCCGTACTGTTCTAAACTGTTGTTGCTGCCCCCTCACTCTAGTAGGATGAATTCCCCACTGAACCTCAGTCCTCCCAAGGTTACTTCCTAAAAGAAACGATATAACAGGGAGTTTGCCACTGTCGCTTCGGTTTGCTCTTTTTACAAACTGCTGTAAAAAAATATTACTTGAACTTAAATTACTTGAATAACAACACCAAGTTTCAGCCTTGTAGGTACTTGGAGAAGACTCCGCTGTGAGCCTGGAGGGGTCAATAGCAATATCAAGTGAACCATCAAATTAAGGAAAGTGAGAAGCAGTTGATTTTTTGAAGAGCATGATGAAGGATCACCAAATTTCAGCCTTGCAGAGTGCCGGGAAGTAGGAGAATTAATGATAAGCCAGGGAGGGCTTTGGCGTCTATAGGTATAGATAAATATACATCCTTCTAAACTATTCAGTTATTGTTCCTAACAGGTACAAACAATCATGAGCTTGTCTCTCCAGGAGGACACCTTCTGACAATATGTGGAAAAGTTTTTAAACAGATTTTAATACTGTATGTTAAACTGTGGCTCATGCAGGACGAGTCTTATACAGATGACTTTAATATAAGCAAAAAATAAAAACTTTATGATTCAATGCATCAGATCCACCTATACCTATACAACCTGTGGGGTCATGGATGATGGGTCTAAACCAGGGGTGGGCAAACTTTTTGACTTACGGGCCACAATGGAATCTAACATTTGTCAGTGGGGCTGGGCCAACTGGAATGCTTTGTTTTAAAAGTAAAACCAATTTATTCAAACTCCCCAAAAAATATTTTGTTGTCCACTTCGTTTTAAACAATCGGCACTTACTGTCCACTTTTCTTTGTTTTTGTTTATTTTTACAAAAGGCCTTAAATAACAAAGCGAAGCAGTAAAGAAGAGTGTATTACAACGTACCTGTGGAGTGTGCCATCTCTTAAGGACACACAGGCATAGCAGGGAAAAGCAATGCAAGTAAGGTCTAATAATAAAATGTTTTGATTATATAGTTTGGCAAGTTGGATGGGGCTGATTGAAAAGCTGTAGTTTGTTTTCTCCTGGTCAAAAGCGGGTCATATGGGTGGGGGCATCTTTATAGTTATCTATCTGGATTTTTGTGTTTCTGTTGTAATGATAAACTGTTTACTTGTGCAATAAAAACAGTATTAAAATAATAATAATAATAATAGAAGATGTGTGTTCACAGAAAATAAGTCAAACGAGCCACCCATCTGACTGTGGTCCGAGGTTTTTAAGTCACAACATCTGGATGGGGGTGGGGCAGAGAAAAAAAACAACGAATCAAACAGCATGGGCATGTCGGGCCAAGCGGAGGCAATTTACATATGCAAATGTTTAGTGCGAGCCAACATGGAGAGATGATGAAGGAGGACAAAAGAGGTACACAGAGTCTGAACAGACATAAACACTGCATTTGGTTCAGACCTTAATTAAGTACCTAATTACACTCTTTGGGGTAAAAAGCAGCTAAAAGACAAATATCGCTGTCCTATTAGCGTATTAAACTACGTACGGTGTAATACAGTTAATTTGAATAATATTGATTGTTATTGGTCTGTATTGAGCTTTTAAGTCGACAGATTGCAATTATATGTAAATCCCAGTTTGCTCCAATTTTTAGCCCCCTGCCTATTTAGAAGTGATTGGTCCCAGTATGTTAGCTCTAAATAGACTGACCCAAAGCTTTTCACCTATAATGGATTTAAACCTTCCCATAAATGCTAATCCAAGTAGCTGGTATTTGTCTGGACAAATCAAGCCTGAAATGAGTTCAGCCAGACAGACAGCCACTCTCCTCCCCAAAGCTCCAACCTGATCCTGACTGAGCCCACCACGCTTCTATTGTCTTCAGTACACAATCAGAGGGGGAACAAAGGCATCCCGGGACACCTCCCGCTTTCAGACACCCATCCAGACCCCACTTCACTTGGAGAAGCAGAGGAGGGGGGTAGCAGGGGGAATTCATAGAGAATGTTAAAAGGATTTACAATTCACTCCCTGTCAAAAATAAAGACCTGCTGCCTTTAGAAACAATAACATTTCTTAATAATAATATTAGTAATACATTATTTCCTGTAACCCGAAAAAGTCTTTACAAGAGCATTCCTTTAAATTATAAAATCACATAAACATAGAATACAACAATAATACAAGTAGAAGAGAGCAGAGCTCAATGCAACAAGGAAATAATAAAAATAACAGTTAAAAGTGAAAAACTATTTTAAACAGATCAACTTCGGAATGTCCTCTCTTTTACTGTGTGATTATGAATCACTATTAATCTTTAAAAATATATATTGCTTTTCTGTTCAATTAATTCCCAATTGATAAAGGTGTAGATCTCAGGGTTGGTGGTGTTGGGTTACTGATCTGGGATTAGTCTTTGCTGGCATTCCAGCTTTTCACCCAGCTCATCATCAGTAGAGGGCGTGGCGCTGAAATGATGCTATTCCAGATACTATTTCATCTGCTGCTTTATTAGCTCTAACTACATTTCTTGTTTTTTTTGTTTTTTTTTTAGGTTTTGTATAGATGTGTCACCAGCACTTTGTTCATGGCACTGCCGGATCACCGCGGCTACGACGATTAGAGGAAGGAACCTGGACTTCTGTTGGACTAATAGTGTTGCAGTCCTGCAGGATGGAACCACTGGCCTTATAGCTTATATAAGTTTTCCCCAATTGTTGCATCACTACTCAATCTGTACATGGCGGTCTTACACTGTTTATTCTGATCCCTCTCCCCCCGCTTAAAGAGGATGAGTCCTATACTGAGCCTTAGATCTCAAAAAGGGTCTTCCTAAAAAAACAACATAACAGGGAGTTTTTTTCTAGCCACTTTCACTGTCACAACACTGCTTTGTGACAACGCTTTGTTGCAGGCATTTCCAAATGGCCCACAACTTCAGTCTTATAATGTGTTATTTATAACTCGCTAGCTCAGTCAGAATAAATAAATTAAAGAACATGTTCTTCAAAAAATCTTTGGACACCTCTGGACTACAGAATGGAACTGTAAAACTACAACCCAATTTGTATGATCAGCGGAACTGATATGAAAGTTTTTCTATGAATGATTAAATGAATGTAAATAAAAAAACAAAAATGAAAGTTCGTGAGCAAACTTCAAAAAGTTGGCTTGGAAAGGATACACGTGAATTTCCCCATTGTAGGACAAGGATTGATCTTATCTTATTTTAAAAAACAAAACAACCCAAAAAGAAAAGAAGAGGGGTAAAGTTGTTCGAAATTTATTGAATGAAACTGATGAAACTTTTTGAGTAGATTCCTATGGGGAAAAAATGCTCTGAAAAAGAGGCATGGCACAAAAACTATCTGCCATATTGCTCCAAAAAGCACAAACAACCTCCGTGGCTATGGGTACTACAATACAGCCAAATTTTAACGTTGTACAGCTAAAGCTGCGTGACGAGAAACGTCTAGAAAATTTGTGTGAGACTAAAAATAAGTACAAGAAGTTGGCTTTTCCAAACAAAGTACAAATGATTAATTAAAAAAACATTTATGTACCTTTTGTTTGTTCATCTTACATGTTTTTTACTGGTATATTGTTTGGTTCTAAACAGTTTAAGGACAATATAGTGAAAGCAATTCTGATCCAGCTCACAGGAAAACAATAAAAACAGATCCAGGTCTCAACCAAGAGGTGAGTAAATCATTAAATAGAAGCCTCTCTCATTTCAATCCACCCCCACCCTAAAACAAATCAGGTTTAATGTAGTGATGCGCAGAGTGCATGTATGTGCTCAATTGATTTATCCTTTAATGACCTTGTCTACATGATGTAGTGCAGGGGGTGCACACATTTCTTGAGGATTTGGCGGAACACAGGTTCTGTCTCTCAGGTAAAACTGTCAGGACAAGACTCGGGTCTGGTTGTCACTGGAGACTGGAACATCTGGTGCAGGTTTGCGTTCATTGATCCAAAGCTATTTGCTCAGATGAAGATGGGTAATGAAGATGACTTTTAAAATAATGCTTGGAATTCAGGAAAAATGATTGTGTGTTACCGTAATGACAGAATTTAAATAAAATACAGCACTTAATTCTTATCATTTATATAATATTTTATTCATTCAGAGGGATTTTCTTTAAACTAGTGCTGTAAATAATTAATCTGAAAATGAATTATACATTTACTTACTAATGAGCTAGTAAGAGAATTTATAATTAATTATCAGATTAATTATTAAGACTTTATTCTTGTACCTGCATTTACCGCTGTTTTATGAAGAATGCTGGCTGATACTCCATAAATAAGACAAGGTGGTGTAGTGGTTACCACAGATCAATAACAATATACACAGCTTCAATGAAATGTACCACACCCTCTTGAGGAAGTGTACTCAATGTCGCAGTGCTCGTTTTGTAGTCCTCTGCAGTCGGTCAGGTCAGAAGCGGTCAGCTGTTCGTAATGGGTTCACCTGCAGGATATCAAGGGAGACAGCCGAAGCAATCAGGCAGCAAGTGCACTGGACTTTCCTTAACACAGCCCACCGGCACACACAAGATTCTTACATTATCTGCACAAGTTTGTGGACCCTATGTTTTTCATAAAGTCAGTGGTGAACTGACAGATCATTGTGATCTACCAGAATTCATCTTTTTTTTTAAACACACATGTTGACATTATTACAATACAAGGCAATCCAACAATTCTGATTATTTGCACTGAATGCTGTGGGAGGAGTCTGAACAATAGCTACTGATGCATATTCTCAAGCAGGCTTCTAAATGGCCATCAGTGAGGGTGCACTGATATCCATACATCATTATCTTCACGTGGGGTAGAGTCTGATTCACATAGGGAGATTGATTCAAAAATCGTTTGGATACTTTTCCTCAGCCAGCAAGTTCCAAAACTTGGCCAGCAAAGGCGCCCTCTTTAAGGAGTTTGATAATCCTCTCCTTTGTGTCAATTGACCTCTTTAGTATTGGAGCCATGATTCATGTCAGTCCACTTGTTGCAACCGCTCTCCAAAGTGTAATCACTCCTTTTTATCTGCATACTAACGAGCAGATTTAATCGGATGCAGGTGTTAGTGTTTGTAATGAAAATTTGGAGGGTGATTCTATTTTTTTCCCTTAGAATTAAGTGACTCCATAATTTATTCCCTGTGTTTGTTCTAAAATTTTAACTGTTATTGGCTACCAAAATTGTTTTTCTTGATTTCCTTTAGTGTTTGTTAAAGCCAGAAAGTTGACATTTGAAATGCCTTTAGTATTTTGTCATGTCTGTGATCTGCTGTTTTTCTGCAAAATTACACAACTAAAGGAACATCCTCAGAGACTGGTGATTCCATCATTTTTGCCAGGGGCTGTATTTTTGTCGACACATCCGTCACTTGGGGCATGTTTAACATTTTAGAGAACATGGATGGATCAGACACAGCAGTGCTGCTGCTGCTGCATTTAGCTGTTACAGGAGCTTTAAACTGTTTACAGGTAAATCATCTTAAATCTTCTCACCAGAACCCAACCTGTTTTTGGATATCCAACTGTAAGAGCCTCTTATTGCCTAGCCTCGCCCATTTGTGTTCCTTAACTAAAGCATAACACCTCAATAAGAAATAACATAAAGATTTAAATAAAGATAATGTCTAATAAAGAAATAGATCATATTAACTTTTATTTAAACACAAAATGTTTAATCTGATCGCTCTGAAGCCTTAATTGAAACGTTTCCTATTGTGCCAGCTGAGCAGGTGGGTTCTAATCAGCATCAGAAGGACGACATCCCGCCTCTTATCTCACTTTTCCAAATACTGGATCCTACTGATTGATTTTATTTCTCATTTGATTTAATTTCTCACACCGCTGAGTAAAATGGGGGCCCCCGCCTTATCCGTGACTCTCCACACACTTCAACGCTTACACAGCGACCTCTGACTCCTAAATTCAATTTTGTGGATCCAAATTAATACCATTACTTTGATGTTTTGCAGCCAAACACATCAAGCAGACATCCGGTCCAGCAATCCCCTGCAGAGTTCAGACGATGCTGACCACGGAAAGCCCGAAGCACAGATCAACAGCTAGGCTATTGATGAATGATACAGATCAATGCCGAAAAGAAAGGCAAAGGGAGGGTGCCGCTCAGCACTCAGTGCTGATTGGGTCGTATGGATTGGTAAAGAAAGGAGCAAAGTGATAACTCATCATTTCCACACTATGGACAAAATATAGAAGTTTTATTAACAAAATTAAGTTGTGTATTTTATGCAGTTACTGTTTGAATCAGAACGTTCAGATCGGGCTTTAAAAAAAGAAATCTTAATAAGTCAGAAATTATGTAGAATTATGTAGAAAATGTTTCTTTTTTTAAGAAAACTCAACAAGGTAAATTTACTCACTATATTGGCAGACAATTTGACTTGATTCATGTATGTTTTTTCTTAATCTGTGTTAATTAGTGGTTTAAGCACGACATGCTTGAAAACTCTATTGTTTTTGCTCTGATTTTTAAAATTGTCATAATTTTTCACGATAAAATGTGTTGGGCACCCAAGAGCGTGAGTCTTAGAGACACCAAACTCGGAGCTGGTGTACATCTACTCCGCTAACAAAAATCACACCGATTTGCCAATAATTGGTGTCACAGTGTGACAAAATGCATTTAGACTTTTAACCTCTTCACACATTTTTCCCAGACTACAAACAAACAAGTTCACTATTTGGACCCATAAGCTACGGCCACTTAGAGTTTTGCAATTTAATATAATTTTAAAAAGCTACTTTCACAAACTAGTTTAAGGTTTTCCAGTCAATAAGTTTGTGTTTGGTACCAATAAATTCAGCGGAGCATGCCCTCTCATGGGAACTATCAAAAAAAGTTGCATTTTTACATTTCGCCAGCCTGCTACATGCAAGTTAATTTATATGTCAAAATTTTTATGATTTAAATTATATGAAATAGATATAAACTGCTCAAAAAAAAAAAAGAAAATAGAACATTTAAACAACATAATGTAACTCCAAGTCAACCACGCTTCTGTGAAATCAACCTGTCCAGTTAGGACTTTTTCTCTGTTTTTATCCTTTCTGGCTGATGAGGTTACGGATGAGGTGGCGGAGGCGGTGTCTACAACCCACAGAATTAGCTCAGGTAGTGCAGCTTGTTCAGGATTGCACATAAATGCGAGCTGTGGCAAGAACCTTTGCTGTGTCAGTCAGCACATTGTCCAGAGCATGTAGCAGATACCAGGAGACATGGGGTGGGCTGTAGGATAGAACACCCGCCACCTCATCAGGAGCATGCCCAGGCGTTTTAGGGAGGCCACACACAAACATCCGGCATCAGTCCCTGAGGAGGCCGATCAAATCTGGTGCTCTTATGTCTATAGAGAGTGCTATAACGGCTATATGTTTAGCTGAACCTTGTCAGGCAGCTATTTGCAGAGTAATTCATACCTCATAATTTGAATTAATTCGTAGTATCCATTGAGACAGGTAAGCTTTAAACATACCAGGACAGGGTGCCAATCCATTGCTGGGTACACAGTCACACACACATACACACACTATACAGGGCAATTTAGAGCATTCAATTTACCTTCATGTTTTTGGACTGTGGGAGGAAACCAGAAAAACTGGAGGAAACCCACACAGACACGGGGAGAACATGCAAACTCCACCCAGACAGGGATTCGAACTGGAAATCCCCAGCGCTGAGATGCGAACATGCTAACCACTAAGCCACCATGCTTAGTAAAAAACTGAAAAGTGGGGAGTCCAATATTATTCGGCCCCTTTACTTTCAGTGCAGCAAACTCACTCCAGAAGTTTTACAATCAGACCACTGCAAATCTACCAAGAACCGGCCAACCCTCTAAACTTTCAGCTCAAACAAGGAGAAAACTGTTTCGAGATGCAGCCAAGAGGCTCATCTACAGCTGAGGTGGGAGACTTTGTCCATAAGCCAACGATCAGTCCGTACAAATCTGGTCTTTATGAAAGAGTGTCAAGAAGAAAGCAATTTCTGAAAGATAACCATAAAAAGTCTTGTTTATAGTTTGACACAAGCCTTCTGGGAGACACACCAAACGTGGAAGAAGTTGCTCTGGTCAGATTAAACCAAAATCAAACTTTTTGGCCACAATGCAAAACGTTATGTTTGGCGTTAAAGCAACACAGCTCATTAACCTGAACACACACCATCCCCACTGGTGGTGGCAGCATGATGGTTTGGGCCTGCTTTTCCCACTTCTTCACAAAAAAATTACAATTTCATATCTTTATATTTGAAGCCTGAAATGTGGCAAAAGGTTTGAAAGTTCAAGGGGGCCGACTACTTTTGCATGGCACTTTTTGTTGGTATGTATGTATGTATGTATGTATTTAAGTGTGTGTGTGTATAGATAGATAGATAGATAGATATGATAGGTAGATAGATTTGTGACACACATCCAACAGATTTATTTACATCACATATTTACATACACACGCACATAAATACATGGATGTAAATAAGTCTGCTGTGTGT
>JAOUQT010060030.1:0-10550 GCA_025769995.1 Xyliphius kryptos | reverse complement strand
ACACACACACACACACACACACACACACACACACACACACACACACACACACACACACACACACACACACAAAATGTAATTAACACTTATATTGGTAACATAGACAACACCATGAGTGGTGGAAAAAATACACATTTAATTTCAACTTCAAAAACAAGAGGTATCAATATATTACTGATAATAATCATTTGATTCACTCAGACTGCTTAAGTAAATTACAGTGTGTGCTATGTATATTACCTTGGAAAAAAAAGTTGAATGCTGAAAATATGTGAAAGTATATAACACCTAAATAAATTATATTAACCTTGATTCCTGCAAAGAAGCCAGCACTCTCATTGAATGAAGAATGAACATCGGAGGAGTTTAAGATGTATGTGGCTACACTGCAGAAGAACTATAAATCAAAACATAGGATTCAATTAGTTACAACCACACCTTTTATTGATTCTCCATTATATTAATTCAGATTTTTATGGCAACACCAAAAGGACTGGGCAGGCAACCTTGTTAAAAGATTAGAAGAGACTGGACTTAATGTAATAAACACAGACAAAATGTACTTTAAGATGCTATTTTAAAAATTAGAGTCTTGTACAGAGCACCAAGCAGAATTTTTACACCAATATTAGCTTATTTAACATGGTCTACAAAACTGGTTCTGAATCTGTAGTTTTAAATTGAAATTGTTGCATTGTTGCATACTCCTCTTATATCCAGATAGTATATGGATGTGGGCCACATCTGGCTCAGCTGTGGCACTGCTTGCCCACTGACGGCACTGCACGTTAACCAAAGGTGGTCCACAAAATGAAAACTTGCATTTGGCCCACATATTCCGAAATGGATCTGGCCTACATCTGGTAAAGGTATGGTAGTGCTTCCTGCATGTGACACGTGGCTTTAATCAGGTTCATATTTGGACAACACCTTGCATCCAGGAGAGGTCTGTCCAAGTGCCATCATTCTATGCGGAAAGTGAGCCAGATGAACATGAGGAATGTAGGCCAGATCTGGGTCAGAATAATTTTGCTATCTGGGTAAGCAAAACCAAGACTGACAATAACATGAATAACATAATATTCATGTAGGTCTTTATTTATTTCTCTGTCTATTTTTAGTCAGATTCCTTAATCTTAATTCATAAACCGGGCAGTTTTATATTCTTAATTCTGTTATGTCATATTTCAGGTGACTTCATGACCCTTATTATGCCTGTATTGTTTCTCCACCTGGCTGTGGACCTTTAGTTTAACAAAACACGTTACATAAACACACACACGCACGCACACACACACACACACCTTAATACTTCAACCCTAGAAATACACTGATCAGTATTGCACTGACTTACCGTGTGTCCGAGTTTAAGTTGAACTCCATCCACCTCAATGAGTGTAAACAGCTGACTGGTCAAGTCTCTTTTGATTTCCACCTTGATATTGGACGATGTATATTGGCTCCACACCACCATGTATCCAAGAATGTGTGCATTAACGTCACTCACAGCCAAATACGAACAGCGCAAGAACACATTGTTGTCTCTCAGCTCTGCATTTACCACAGGTCGAGAGGAGAGAGAAGGGGGTTTGGCTGTAGGTAAAATTGACAAAAAATGTTATTACATACTGTAAATAACCACTGTAATTGTGATGTATACAATACAAGGGGTGTGGTAGTTCAGTAGTTCGGGTGTTGGGCTAGCAATCTAAGGGTTGTGGGTTCAAATCCCATGTTCTTGAGTGCAACCCATAGCCCTTATTGCTCCAGGGATTCTGAACAGAACTATTAAGTGGGATACTTTAAGTCACTTTGGATAAAAGCGTCTGCTAAATGAGCAAATGTAAATGTATAATAAAAGTATATAATATAATATATGCATGTATTTATCTAAATATCTAGGTAGGTTGGTAAATAGAAAGATAGATATTAGTCCATATTATAACATTATACATTGCACATTTATAATGCTTTATAAAGTATTCACAATGCTTTATAATTCTTGTCACAAGCTTTTGTTAATGTCCATAAATGTACATAATGTACTCTTAACATGATATAAGAATGTGCAATAGGGTTTTATAACACAAAGTGACATAATGCATTGTCAATTATCTATTTTAATATATAAGTGACATAAAGCGTTATAATGCTTGTGTTTTAAGAGTGCTTTTGCTAATAGTACATACTGACATATAAAAGCTTATAAATGCTCTTTATTGACTTTAACTAAAGTTTAATCATCCTGTTTTAAGTAAGAATGTCTGAACACCCAAAATATCAAACGTTTCAAAAAGTTCATATTATAATGCATTATGTAATTGTGTTATAAAGCCTTATGTAAAACAATTAATGATTATGACCATCTATGTACAGTACTCCCACAGTCCAAAAACATTGATTCATGGTAAATTGAATGCTCTAAATTGCCCTGTATAGTGTGTGGGGCTGCGAGAGTGAGTGTGTCCAGAAATAGATTGCCTCCTGGGTATTTCTGCCCATTGCCAGGGATGTTCTCCCCTGGATGGACATGGTAAAGCACCCGCAACCCAAGTAGAGGATTAAGCGGAAGGTAAGGAAGATAATGTTATGAAGCATTATGAATGCTCTATAAAGATTTATGAATGCACTTATAATGCATTATTAATAGCGGAAGGTCAGATACAAATGCTTAGTTTCTGACTGAATAAATAGTTCTTACCCATACACACTCCATTTACTTTCACCTCACTTGGGAGACACAGTTTAGGCCTGAAGACTGAAATGACTGTTAACACAAAACAATTATATTTTTTTTATGTGGTTTGAAGCATCACACAAGTTTAGGGAACAGTAAGGCATGGTGTAAGTAATTTAATGGCTTGATGCTTTGGTCATCTCAAACCGGTCAAGCTGTACCAACAATAAAAATACTTAATAACAAAAGGCAAGTTAGGTGGCTGCAGGCTAAAAGCATTGCTGTTGTAAAATACAAATGGGCTGCATTCATATAGTATAGACTCCAGTGGAACTATGATATATTCACTGAATGCACAAATATTCAGAGGTTCTGTAACAAACCCACTCAGACAAAATGAGAACAAATTAACAAATTTCACAGAAAATAAACCATGGCTGTCTGGACTTCTCATGAACCTGTTTGCTGTTAGGTGATGGTGCTACCTAATTTGCCACCATGCTACAAGTAGAGTGAACATTAGGAGATCCTGTTGGTCAATAAGGTCATACCTTGGGCACAGTATCCCATGCACCCCTGTGTAGGTTTTAAATAGTACAGCAGGAAGTGGCCACAGTTACGCACAGTGACAGGTATCCGAAACAGGCAACAGTCTTTTGAAGTGCTGTAAGAGAACTGCCATGTCGCGCATGCAGAAAAACGTCTAACTTCACCAGGAGCTGGAAGAGACAAATCACCCAAAGAGAGCCACACTGGTGCCTGAGTCCCACAGTGATTTAACTACAGAAACAAAAAGGAAATTAAAAGTTAAAGTGCTTCGAAGAGTCTCTAACCCAACTGGTCGATAATTTAGTTGTAAAAGAACTGCACCTCCACACAGCTGGTGGGCATCTCTGCAGAAGTGTTATTGATGAAGAAGCGATACCATCCGGCTGTGAGGGAATGATCACAGATCACATGCTGAATGGCTGTGTTCTGCATATGTTCGGAGTTGAAGTCCACACTCCGATAGGGATTATTCAGTGTCCGATACATTTCAGGAAAGCACTCTGGAGCTGTAAAACATAGAAACGTTAGTTAGTTTCTGGCTGAAGACTCCTAAATGAGGCCCATTTTTAGCAGATGTCATTTTTTAAAATTTTTTTATTCAAAGCGGGGTCAGAACACAGGGTTACACACAGAATCCCTGGAGCAATGAGGGCTAAGCAGCTTGCTCAATAAACCCACAACCCTTAGATTGCTAGCACAACACCTTTACCACTAAGCCAACACACAGTCACCAGTATTTGCTTTAATTATTTGTGTACTACAGACTTAAGCTTAAGATAACGAGAAGTCATTTGAAATTTAATAAAAAGCTAATAACTTAATGCTGGATGATTCCAATAACTCGTTAAAACTTGGTTCACACTTTCTATGAATCTGAAAATCATAATGCATTATAAGTGCATTCATAAAGATAGATAAAGCATTTATAACACTTCATAGCATTTAAGCATATAGGCCTTTGTCAATATTATATAAAGCGTTATAAGAATATGACATGAGACTTTATAACACAAATTGACATATCAAATTACAATCTTTATTTATACAAACTTTTTTGGTAACACTTTGCTTAAATCCAGTATACATAATGCATTAAGAAATTTATAAAGCTTTATAAAGTATTTATAATACTTTCTAGTACTTGTCAAATGCCTTTGTTAATCTCCATAGAAGTCCCTAACCACACTCATAAGCTGTATTATAAGAACATTATAAGAACACGCCAAAGTGGCATAATTATAGTTATAAAAAAAAGTTATAAATTATATATTTTATTTGTTCAACTTTCAAACATCCAAAGAATGAAATGTTTAAATAAGTTCATATTACAATGCATTATGACACTTTGTGACAACTTTGTGATATAAGAACATGCCTTAAGGCTTTATAACACAAAGTGACATAATGCATTATAAATGATGTATTTTAACTGTTAATTAACTTATTATAGAGACCAGTGACATAAAGCCTCATAACATTTGTGTTAAGCGAGTACTTTTCCATAAAATCATTTTCAAGCGTTCATAACTATTTATAAAAACGTATAAGCTCTCTATACAGACATAAAGTAGAGTGTTGTTATTAACAAATAAAGAAAGAGACTACATACATAAATGCTCTCTACAGATTTTAAGTAAAGTTTAATCATCTTGTTTTAAATAAAAGTGTCTAAACACCCAAAGAATCAAAAGTTTAAACAAGTTCGTATTATAATGCCTTATGTTACTTTGTGTTATAAAGCTTTATGTCAGACTTTTATACATCTTTGTACACTAAGAAAGGTTTATGACAAATGTTATAAAGCATTATGAACACTTTATAAATCTTTATGAATGTGCTTATAATACATTATGAATACTGGATTCATGGAAAGTGCTATACTATTATTCTTATATTTTTGAAAGTCAACAAGTCAGGAATAACACTCATCACACTTCATAGGTCTATACAGTCATAATGCACAAAATAAATAAATAAATAAATACAATTTTTTTGCTTTTTCTAAGCAATTGCATTAACCTTCACTAAATCATGAGGTATGCCAAAGCCCTGAAAGCAAGTGGCCGATAGAGTATGTCAACATGTAATTTCGACAGCAATAATAAAGAACGCTGTAATCAGCGTCCCTTTAAGCACCTGTGAATCACTGTAAACTTAAATATATGGCATTTAACATTTCTGAGTTTCCAAGCTGTATTCGATATCCACCGCCCCAGATCACATAAAGAACTCAAAGAAGAAAAAAAATCCTTTGTCAAAGTGAAGGTCAGCTGGAAAAAAGAGAGGAAAAAAGGTCAGAATGTGTGTTATTAAACGTGCAGACATGCAGGTAATACAATCTCCTAAGCTCTGGATGCTGAAACAGGTCAACGTATTAAAATATCTTGACCTTGTTTTGGTGCCTTTATTTTTCACATAACTTTTACTTTGAAAAGGTTGGGGAAATTAGCACAGTGTGGAAAGTTGAATTGTAGATTCAAGCTTAAAATTGTTTTGATGAATTTTGAACAACTTTGATTATTTATTAAAAAGTTTTTTTATCAGAGGCATCAAACTTCGGTTTCTGTAGAGAGCAGTTTCATTAGTGATGCATGAAATAAAGGTCATGAAGAGACTTGGGATGTTCAAGGAAAAAAAAATATCTGCAAAGCATTTACTAAAACCTGTTTGTATGGAGTGTATATACTTAATGTGCAGTGGAGTAGAGGGGTGTAAGTGAGGGAGAGATTCTGAAATGGGTTTTGTTGTTTAGCTGTTCTAACATGTTCCCTCTGGGCCTGAAAAGAGTCTGATTAAAAGGAAGGAGGGAAACAGTCAGGTAATGCCATGTCTTCACTCCTCCTTTTATCCTCCCCTCACTTTTATCTATGCATGTGAGAGGGATAACCAATAAAACCCTTGTCTTATCATTTTATATTAAATAAATTTCTGATGATCATTATTCTTACTGATTCACCAGATTTTATGAATCTGTGCACTGTTATATTTACCACAGGAAATCAAAGAGATGCAATAATTTACACTAATATAGAATGGATTTCTTTTGTTTTGGAAATGTATAAACGCATTTTATTCATAAAATATACATAAGCAAACAGGAAGCACATGCCAAACTACACTAAAAGACTTGTAGTAATTAAACCCAGAATCATGCAGCTGGTTGAATTAAATTTTAAATGACCATTATGTATTAACGGACCCCACTACAATGGCTGATTAAAGCAGCACAGAAAATCACAGAGACTTCTTTACTATCACTCGAGGACATTCAGAAAAAGAGCTGTCTGTAAAAAGCTCAAAGCATTCTCAAGGACTCCTACCACCCGCTCAGAGTCTGTTTAACCTCTTGCCCGCTTTAGGTGTCTTTGAACCAGGACTAGCAGATCAAGGAACAGCTTTTTACCCAGAGCAGTCTGCTTACTAAATTCTGAAATCATTAAAAGAAACCTTACATTCTCCAGTCTTGATACCAGTACACTAAAATTCCAAAGCTGTATATTCTGCACATTAGATATGCATATTACAACTATATGTAAAAAATCATATCTGTATGTAATCATCTAAACATTTTTTTAATCATTCATGGCTTCTATTGTCACACATGTTAATAGTCCCTCTATCTAACCCTCAAATATATATTTACCTTGAGGCAGACTAACTGTGGTTTTGGATATGATGCCAACACTTCTGAAATTGTTTTTTTTTTTTTTTTCTGGTTCCATAACTTTTGACATAACCCATAATTTTTGATATAATTTCAGGCAGAAGATTAATCATTTGAGATTAGATAAGGTAGGATAGCATCAAAAATAGATAAAAGGAAAAAAAAAGTATTGACATTTTAAGTAACATAAAAAAATATATTTTCGATAACACTTTATATAAATCCAGTATTCATAATACATTTTAAACACATTTATAAAGCTTTATAAAGTATTCATAATGCTAATATGCTGTTAATAGATGTACATAATCACAACCATAAAGTGTTATAAAAACATGCCATAAGGCTTTATAACACAAAGTGGCATAATACATTATACGTTATATATTTTAACTGATCATTGACCTTTTATAGAGACCAGTGGCATAAAGCCCTACACATTTGTGTTTAATGAGTACTTTTCCTGAAAATGTGTTAATATATGATCATAACTGTTTATAAAAGCTTATAAGCTCATTTTGCAGGCATAAAGTTAAATTTTGTCTATAATGACCTCTTTGAAATAGACTGCATACATTGTAGCACATAATGACTTATAAAAGCTTGTAAATGTTTTTTACAGGACAGTCGAGTGTAATCATCTTGTTTTAAGTAAGAATGTCTAAACATCCAAATAATTGAAAGTTTAAATAAGTTCATACTACAATGCATTATGTCACCTTGGGTTTTTTGTGACAATTTATGACTACGATTATAAAGATCTATGTACATTAATAAAGGATGAATACAAATACTTTAAAAAGCTTTAAAATGCACTTATAATGCATTACAAATACCATATTCAAAAGTGTTACCATTTTACAAAGTCACATAACAGTATAATATATATATTGCACTTGTGTTGTTAGTACAAATCATTGCACATGTACTATAAATTATAAATATATTCCACAGTTATTACTAACAAGATTAAAGGATGTTAGGATTTTGGGTGGTCAGCGCATTGCTGAGGCTTATTGTAGAAAAAACAGCAGAGGAAATGAAGGAGCTATGAAATCTCTTCTTGCACAACCATGGGTGAAGAAACCTGTCACTTAAGATGCTCCCCAGTGTCTCCATTAAGGATGTCAACTAAGTTAACAACATTTTTTCCCAACTACCTACAGTGAGACCAGAACATGGAAACTCTTCCTAGATTGGTATTTAAAGCTTGATCCCAGCACTGAAAAGGTAATGTGCTAATCACTAAGCCACTGTGCTGCCCCAATGTCATAAGCTGGAGATGGTAAAGGATGCTTTGTAATCACGCATTAAGAAACACTATCTCTAAACTGAATGAAAATGCTCTTACGATGTGTTGTGTCTTGCTTGTTAAGACTAAACTTTCAGTGAATGCCCCCTTTATCCACAAACTGGATGAAGTGCTAATTGTGTGACTTTTTAAATCTCATCTTACCTTATTTTATTTAAGATGTGACGCAGTTATCACTTTGTAAATTTGTAAACAAAGGTTTGTTACCAAACACAGAATATTGTTTCTTATCCTTTTGTCTGTTGAATAAGAGTTTAAGTGAAATAACAAATCAGTTTTTAGCTTTATTGCAAAGAAAAAGAAAAGCTGCATCCAAGTGCTGATTTGTGATTGAGAGGCAGAACCAGAAAGGCATGAGAGGGAATGACCACCTGGGACTATTTTTTTTCTAGCTGTAGTTTCACGGCAGCCTGATATGTTAAACTTTTGTAATAAAGACATGTTTTGGGTCCAGCAAATCTTGTCTCCATATTATGAATCAACTATCACTATACATCATCACACAATTAGATATACATGGGTTGGACAATGAAACGGAAACAGCTGGTTTTAAGCACAATAATTTATTAGTATGATGTAGGGCCTCCTTTTGTGGACAATACAGTGTCAATTCGTCTTGGGAATGACATATAAAAGTCTTGCACGGTGGTCAGAGGGATTTTAAGCCATTTTTCTTGCAGGATAGTGGCCAGGTCACTATGTGATGCTGGTGGAGGAAAACGTTTCCTGACTTGCTCCTCCAAAACACCCCAAAGTGGCTCTTGATACATCACAAAGACTTGCTGTCTTGGTCACAGATGCCCCAGCAAGACGTGCACCAACAATTTGTCCTCTTTTGAACTCTGGTATGTCTACCATAATGTTGTGTACATTGCAAAATTTGGAGCAAAACTGTGCTCTTACCCTGCTAATTGAACCTTCACACTCTGCTCTTACTGGTGCAATGTGCACTTAATTAAGCTTGGCCACCAGGCTGCTCCAATTTAACCATGAAACCTACCACACAAATGACAGGTGTTTCAGTTTCATTGTCCAACCTCTGAATTTTAAAACAAGACAACTTATAGATTGCAATCTTACTTGTGACAATTAAGTTTATTAATGAAAAGAAAAACGTTTGTTCTGTACTACTTCAGAAACTCATCGTGGCCAGTTTGGTCCTTGTAATAAGACACTCAAGGTTGTGCATTATTTAATGCAACTGGGCTAAAACTGCTGGCATAAAACTACCAGTGTTAAACTGCAATTAAACTATTTTATTTAAAGGACATTCAGTTAAAGCACAAGGAAATATTTTCATTCACCCATTTATAACTGTCCGCTTAATTTTCTATAGGGGTGGAGGGGGATTCCGCATGCCCATCCAGGGAAGAATGTGGGAGCACACACACTCAGTCACATAGACCCACACACAAACACACTTTATATGGGGCAAATTAGAGCATTCAGTTAACCTTGAAGCCATGTTTTTGGACTGTGGGAGGTAACCGATGAACCTGGAAGAAACCCACACGGACACAGGGAGAATATGGAAACTCCACTCAGATCAAGATTTGAACCAGAAATCCCCAGTGCTTAGAGGCCAATGTGCTAACCACCAAGTTACCGTGCCTCCTAATTAAGTTAAGTCCTTAAGTATTTTTAAAATTTGCAATTTAATGTAAATAAAAAGGCTAACCCTGAGCCATAAATCACAGCACTTGTATCATCAGCAGTGATCTTTTTTACTTGATAGACCAAATGAAATCTTGCACCATGTTAAATTTATAAACCATACAGTAAAACATGTTTTTGGACCGAAAATTTCACTAGGTGTCAATGTACATTTAAAAGCACTTTTCTAATATTAATAACCTTTTTAGTTTAGTTAAAACTTTAGCTGCAGTTTTTCTAAACCACATTTTTGTTTGTGAGTTTTGTAGTTGTGAGTATGGATTAAGTATGCTACAAAATGAATGGGATCAATAAATGTGTCTGAATTCAGAGTCTTCAAAGCCTGTCAACAAATGCATGCTGGTGATAAGAGGTGCTGAAAGTATGTTTGTATTTATGACCCTGCTGTAAAAGCAAATTACACTCTCTTAAATAGACCCAACATGCAAATTACAGCCATTCCTTTATGATGTTAAATACATGTTCTAGTACATATCTTTATTTTAATGGTATAATGTACAAAACTTCGTAACATTGCTGCCCTTTGTAGATGCATGAATTAAAATATTATGTTAGGCAGAATAATATTTGTGCCGTAATTTCACGTTTTGTAAATTAGATTCCTTTTAGTCTTATTTCTGAATCATCCCCATGCTGTGTCATGTTTTACTGATATGATTACAAATCTTTTGTAC
>JAOUQT010060021.1:0-10551 GCA_025769995.1 Xyliphius kryptos | reverse complement strand
GAGCAAGACCCTTAACCCTCATTGCTCCAGGGTTCTGTTTCAACCCTGTGTTCTGATCCCAACCAAGTTGGGATACTAGTAAGTAGCTTTGGATAAAAGTGTCTGCTAAATAACTAAATGTGAATGTAATAGCCTTTAAAAATGATTCCATGTAATTTTCTGTCAAGTATGTACACTCTCAAGACCTCCTGATGTCGAAAGCAAAAAAGCTCAGTGATTTTGAACGTGGAAGGATTATTGAGCTGCAAGCTGCAAGGCCCCTCACAATGTGCCATCGCTGATAAGTGAGACCGTCATTTTGCATTTTTATTAAATTATCCTGAGGGTTATGGAACAAAAAAGTGGTAGACCCAAATAAAATTTACCAGCTCTGAGATGCAGGTTCAAGACACGGGACGATCTTCTACCCAAATTAAGACCAATGACCATTAGACGGCATCTGCGAGGGAAAAACAAAAAAACGTCTTCAAAGGCGTCATCTTTTTCAACTCCACAAAAATGCTCATTTGGATTTTGCAAACATAAGACATTGAAATGTGAAAGAAAGTACCTTGTAACCTTGATGGTCCTGTTGGCCTCCAACGTGACTTGTTTAACATGGAGATCCCACCTGAAATGTTTTCTACACGGCACATGGGGGGGGGGGGTTTGGTCAGGTTTTAAGAGCATTTTCCTTCTTTCCTTGTTTCAGGTTGTGCATGGGGTGTCAAACAGCAGCTATGTGGAGATGGCTATGTGCCCTCATCTGTGTGCTAATGACTGGGTTTTTCAACAGGACAATGCTGCGGTTCACAATGCCCGCCTGACAAAGGACTTCTTCCTGGAGAAGAACATCACTCTTTTGGACCATCCTTAAACTTTTGATCAGCTGATAAACAACCTATTTCAGTTAAATAGTTGGTTTCAATAAATTCCCTGCTCATAAGTTTTAGAACCTTCTTAAAATCCAACAATGAAAATAAACTGGTCTTTAGATGTTGATCAGGAGTTTCTACAGTGTTTTTAGTAACTGTATGTCAGGTGTAATTACAAAAGTGTTCTTCTGAAAGTAAATGGGCAAGTCAGTATCAATTGTCAGAATCACTTCCTGCAGCAAAAAAACGAAAGTGAAACAAAGAGGTGCTCATATTTTTATTATGGTGCCATAAAATACATGAAATATAGCTGTATATGAAAAAACAGAAGAAAGCTGATTGTGTCATTTAAATGGATAGCTCACAAAAACCAAACCCATTTCGCTCAAACTGCAATCTGGAAAAAACAAGAAAAGGGTGACGTTGGCTGGTGAATATCTCTGACATTTTATCATAAACAAACTGCCAATCTCCATTCCAAAAATGTTTGGACACCTTTTAAACGTTTAATTATAGCTAAAACCTGTAATTATCTTTTTTTAACAAAAAACATTGTGAGTGTGTATACGTATGTGTGTATATGTGTGTGTGTGTGTGTGTGTGTGTGTGTGTGTGTGTGTGTGTGTGACCATCAAGCTCTCAAAAGAATTGTTTGAGAAACAATCTTGCTACCATGATCACCATGGAAACCACATTTGTTTACTGGCAGGATCCTGAACTCAGATAAACCGTATGAAATAAAAGTTTTTGAAAAATGAATGAGTTTTATTATAAACATTCTATAATGTTGCGATCCTTTTGTAATCATAGTTTGCTATTGAATTGGAGGGGGGTCCAGTTCACAAAAACATGGCGGTGGGCCCTCATGAGAAAAAAAAACATTTCACTAATCCAGAGCAAACACACAGAGTGAATAGTGAAAGTGGTGAGTTTGTTTTACATCCTCATCTGTGTTTTGCATGTAAGATGACACCACACACACACACACACGCACACACACGCACGCACGCACACACACACACACACACGCACACACACACACAGCTCCACCCTGCACCCAACTCAGGTAACATCCTGCCTCCATCCCTCACGCTCCCTCAGATCAGGTCTGACTGGATGAACAGATCGTATTTTTATCGTTTGAGTTGAAGAGCAGCTTCAGAACAGAAGCAGTTCCATTTATGAGCCGGTAAGTTCCTCATTGATTATCCTGTTCTGATCAACTAATACAGCTAATTAATCCTGAATCGAATGAAACAAACACTCTCTGTATAAAAGCAGACAGAGTGAGGGTATCTAGATTTAACTGTAATGATAAACTGAGTGATGAGGTTTAGACAGTCAGGACTGTTTGTATAACTGCATGTATAATTAATAATGTATTAATGAAATGATATCATTAAATCATCTGGAGTTTTATCTTCAAAACCTAAAGACAGATGTTTAAAAATCCAGCATGAATAAAACAGCTCACGCTTTAAAAGCTGTGCGCTTGAGGAAATTCATTTATGGAAATAATTAAACAACAACTAAAGCAACCGTTGGTTCATTAAGGAGAAAACAGACGTTCTTCTGACGTCAGCATCGGACCTCACAAACGTTTATTGGATAAATGAGAGGGTGGAAACAAAAACAGCCTCCAAAATCTTGTAGAAAGCCTCCTGTACAGTGGAATCTGTTTTTAGCTGCGAAATGGGAATAAGTTTGAAATGTGGCGTCTGTTAAACTCCTGTAGAACAAAGAGGAACAAATACTACACAACCCACAGTGCAACATGTTCTCCTCTCAGCGCTGGAGGTTCCCGGTTCGAATCCCATTGTCCCATTTGAGTTTCCATGTCCTCCCTGTGTCCGTGGGTTTCATCCTGGTTCTCCCATTTCCTCCCACAACCCAAAAACATAGATCCAAGGTTAATTAAATGCTCTAAATTGCCCTGTATAGTGTGTGTGAGTGAGTCTGTGCCCAGTGTTAGATTGGCGCCCCGTCCTGGGGGTATCTGCCCAGCGCCCGAAACATTCACCTCTGGATTAAGCAGAAGATAATAAAGGAATTTAAATGGATTTTAAAACTAAATGTAATATGAAATTAACAATCTGAAATAATGAATAAAATGTTTAACTTTAACATTTTCAAAACGGTGAACAGACTTTAACTGTTCTGTTTTTTACATTTATTATTATTTCTATATCAAAATCTGAGATGACGACGAGTTTTTGTTTATTGTGCTCTCTCGTTATGAGTCACAGACCTGGTTTAACGTCCCACATGACAAACTGGCAGCCGGAGATATTTGTGGTGAGATGAGATAAAGGACTGACACGCCCTCATCACAGTTCACTGACACGAAGACAAAAGTTTGAAAACATCTGATCTATTTTCTATTTAATCCCCATTTGCTGATAAAACTTAAAATCAAATAATTCGCAACAGAATCTCAAAGAAAACTAATCCATGGCTCCTTTTTTAAAACGCTTGGAGCTACAAACTTTAGGTACAAAACCGTCAAACCTGAAAGATTCATATTTCATTTTCAGAATCATTTTACTTTCTACTAAATCAAAAAAAAAAAGAAAAGAAAATATGTGGATTTTTGGGAGACAACGTGTCTTTTGGAAACCCACTCTGCTCCTTAAAGCCCCCACTGACTTCTGGGTAGCTTCATAAACAGGTTATTGGATTCTGATATGATTTAAATAAAACAGAACTAATCATTTGGGGATTTTTTTTGTAAATCAGCAGTGATTAAAACCTGTGTAATCACATTAAAACGATTCATTTTAACCAAAATGAATCTGTTATTCGATTCTATTGAATGTGAATTAAAATAATCTGGATTCCCAAACTCAATGCATTATTTATTCATTCATTCATAATCTTCCACTTAATCCTGTACGAGGGTCACAGGGGGTGTTCCCCATGCCAATCCAGGGGAGAACATTTCGGGCTCAGGGCGAAAATACCCAAGACAGGGCGCCAAACGATCTACTGTTTAAAAATTAAACTCCGCCCCCCACTGAAAATAATATTATTCATTTGTCTTACAACTCCTTTAACTTAATCAGGGTTGTGAGAGTGCTGGAGCCTATCCCAGTAAAAAAAATGAAGTACATTCAACACACACCCACTAGTTTCATTTTAGACTGTGGAAGGAAAGATGGAGAACATACAAAGACCACACCGAAACAACCTTACATACATGAATGGAATTCATGATGCAGAGCTCTGAAAGAGAAGAAGCTCTGTATATCTCTGTGTTAGAGCAGCTTTACGGTCACTGAGCTTCGCCTTTAATTCCGTCCTTTTGCATTAAAACACAAAACACTGAGGTAACGTAAATGAATAACGCAGTGCATGCTGGTATTTATAACGTTAATAATGAGTTATATATAGAAACAGGAACAAGGATTAACTGGACTTTAACAGAAACCAAAAGTGATCTGGTTTAGATGTTAAGAGAAAACATTGGGTTTCATTAAATGTTTCAATAAAACTTGTTTTGCAGGTTCACCCGCTGGGGGCCACTGGGCTGGGTGGTGCTGAGGGGACACTGTTACTTTATTTCTCAACCAAGTGAGTCAAATCCCGCATGTTCATTTTAAATGTTTAAATACAGACAGGGATTACGTTCTGGATCGATGTTGGATTAAGATTAAACGTTTGTTTAACGCTGCAGGATTAAGTTCGGTCAACACTGGAACTGAAATGGGAAACCAAACTGAAAACAGAACTACAACAGTCCTGTTATTAAAGCCGTCGTGTTGGGTGATGGATTTGGTTGGAGCTTGCATTTCTGCACCCCCCCTCATCCACCCCCCACCACAGCAACTTCTCTATCTGCGATGCAATCGCGCTTCATACTGTGTTTCTGCATAATGATGTTTTTAGAGCCATAAAATAGTTATTGACGGGTGGATTCATTCAGACTGAAGGTGTAAAGTGCACGACCCACCGCTGATAAACGTTATTCTAACTGATTTTATTTCAGAATACAGTCCTAACTCTTTGTTTTAATTCTTGTTCAGAATTACCTCGGTTCAGAGATGAACTGGGCTGGATTACAGATCCTCCTCAGTGGAGCCAACCAATACTCCACAGCTTTCAGCCGAGTCTGGCTCTCCATGGTCTTCACCTTCAGGGTCCTGGTGTTCGTGGTGGCAGCTCAGAGCGTCTGGGGCGATGAGAACCGACAGTTCGATTGCAACACCAGGCAGCCGGGTTGTGCCAACGTCTGCTTCGACAGCTTCTTCCCGATCTTCCACACCCGCTTGTGGGCGCTGCAGCTCATCTTCGTCACCTGTCCCTCTCTGCTGGTCGTGGCTCACGTCAAGCTGAGGCAGGAGAAGGACAAGAAGTATGTAGAGATCCACCAGGGTAAACATATGTACTCCAGACCGGGGAAGAAGCGAGGAGGTTTGTGGTGGACCTACATGCTCAGCCTGTTCTTCAGAGCGGGGTTCGACATAGCATTCCTGTGGATCCTGCATCACATTTACGAAGGATTTGATCTGCCGCGAGTCGTCAAGTGCTCAATGGCCCCCTGCCCCAATACTGTGGACTGTTACATCTCACGACCCACGGAGAAGAGGATCTTCACGCTCTTCATGGTGGTCACCTCAGCCGTCTGCATCCTCCTGTGCGTCTGTGAAATGTTCTACCTGATCAGCAAACAAATCCAAAAACGCATCATCAAAACCCATTTACAGAATATGAAGGTTCCCGTGGGGCATGATACCGTGGATCAGGTCCCTCTGAAGAGTCAAATGCATCCTTCAAACAAGGAGTGGATAGATCCTACAGTTTCCTGTGAAGACCTTAAGCAATCAGAAGTTCCCCAAAAGAAAGAGTGGAGAGATCCGACGGTCTCAGTGGAGAATCTCACAGACCCAAATAAAAGAAATCAAAAACTCTAACTTTTATCACTTTTGATTTTGGGTTTATACTCTACAGAAACTTTTGACCAAACCCCCAACATCGGTGCTCAGCCACATTAATCACGTACCTTTTTAACCAGCTACTGCACAATGCACTTTCTCTGTTACGCTGTTCTCTGTAAAAGTCTCGGACTCCTCATTACACTAATGATCATCTAACCACGTTAATCACCGCTATGACCGGAGCTGCAGAACTGAACGGTTCCACACTTCAACCTGCGCATCTTCCAAAAAAAAGCTGCCTTTGCTGTCACTGAGGGGTTTTCATGGGGTTTAGGACAATCTGGCACAGTGGCTTAGTGTTTAGCATGTTCTCCTCTCAGCACTGGGGATTTCTGGTTCGAATCCCAATCTGGGTGGAGTTTCCATGTCCTCCCTGTGTCCGCATGGGTTTCCTCCCACAGGCCAAAAACATGGGTTCAAGGTCAATTGAATTCTTTAACTTGCCCCATAACGTGTGTTTGTGAGTGTGTGCTCAGCGATAGATTGGCACCCTGTTCTGTGTGTATGTGCCCAGTGCCTGAAACGTTTTCCCCTGGATGGGCACGGGGAACCCCACTGTGGCCTTCATAGCGGATTAAGCAGAAGATAATGAATGAATAAGTGAATAAACGTGTATGTATGTATAAAAAGTTGCAATATGGAGAACTCTATAACGACGTGAAAGTTGAAAGGCAATTGTTTATGAATAAGTGATGACGAGTTTATATATTTTAAATAAATATGTAAAATGAATATAATGTGACTTGGGACTACGGCGTCCACGTGCTCGCTTTTAATAATAATAATACATTTAATTTATAAGCGCCTTTCATAACACTCAAGAACACTACAGAAATAATCAATCAAAACACAAAACAATCAAGAATACAAACATACAAAGAACACTAAACATACAAGAGACACCGGAGCACAAATTATAGAGTGTAGGCTAAATTAAATAGGTGAGTTTTTAATCTAAATTTGAATAACGGAAGAGAACTGATATTACGGACGTCGGGTGGGAGGGAGTTCCAGAGTTTGGGACTGAAAGCTCTGCTCCCCATGGTACTCAGGCGAGCAGAAGGTACAGAGAGATGAATGGCAGAAGAGGATCTGAGCGAGCGAGAGGAAGATGCAATATTAAGAAGATTTGATAGATATGGGGGGGGCAAGATTATGGATGGCCTTGAAGGTATAAAGAAGAATTTTGAAATTTATTCTGTAAGTTACTGGAAGCCAGTGTAGTTAACTAAAGGAAGTTTTGCATGGGAATTTGTCAGTAGATTTTCCAAGGACATGATAAGGAATGACGGAGCCGAGTTTCAGCTTTGTAGGTACTCGCCAAGCACCAATCCATTCAAGATGTTGCGTTTGATGGCGATAGTGAACAATCGAACGTAGGAAAGCAGGAACATGTTTCCCAAAGACGTGGTAGGTAATCACGGTGCCAAATTTTAAACTTGATGGAACTCGGGGAAGATTCAGACGTGACTCTGGCCAGGTCTTGTGATTCATGGCGATAACAAACGAACCGTCAAACAAAGAAAAGTGAGAACTACTTTTTCCAAGGACATGATAGGCAATCGGGCGGCACGGTGGCTTAGTGGTTAGCATGTTCTCCGCGCTGGGGTTCCCGGTTCGAATCCTGATCTGGGTGAGTTTCCATGTCCTCCCCGTGTCTGCGTGGGTCTTTTCCGGGTTCTCTGGTTTCCTCCCACAGTCCAAAAACATGGATTCAAGGTAAATTGAATGCTCTAAATTGCCTGTCCTGAGTGTATCTGCCCAACGACCCTACGAGAGGAATAAGCTAATGGATAATGGATGTATAATAGTGAATCACGACACCCAAATTCAGCTGTGTAGGTACTAAGGAAGTGAGAATTAGTGATATATAAAAGTAATATAAACATTATAATAAATAGATAAACATTTTTAAATCTAAATGGTACACATATATTTGGCTGAGATATTAGTACTATATGGACAAGTATTAGGACATGTCCACATAGCAGGTACAGCGATGACGTTTCACACGAAAAGCACGTTCATGAGGTCAGGCACTGATGTTGGTTCCAGTTCATCCCAAAGCTGGTTAAAATGTTCCACCGCAATCTCAGCCAACCCTGCATTAATGAACCTTAATGCACCTTTTGGAACGGAAATCGGCCTTCCCTAAACTGTTTGTGTCACATTTCATTTCATTCTTGCTCCAGATGAATGTTCAAGCAGCAGGTTTTGGTCTTTGGACAGATGCCAAACAGCAGCCTGAAGCCTAAACAAAAAGCCGTGAACATTCAGCCAGCGAGCGGTTCCTGACCCTCCGACTGTCCTGCATTCCGGCCGTGCTGCTGTTCTCTGAGTGCAGCCCCCTCTGCTGTCAGGAACAAAAGTCCTTCGGCGTCTGCGAGGCTCCGATACACCTTCCATCCTCTTACATAAGCTTCACCTCATGATCCTTCAGTAACGATTTCATTCCTCCCACTCAGTCCATCCGTCTATTTAAAGGAGGGAAGTGGATCAGCGGTGAGTGCAGAGGCTTCAGATGAAGGCCCCTCCCGAGACCCAGGGTGCTATTTATAATGAGGCGCACTGATGGCCTCGGCGCAGGGCCTTCAGATGAAGAGCAGGTTCACCCCAAATCAATACGTCCCACTGACCACAGAGCTGAGAAGCACGTAGCCCACTCTGTGAGTCACCCACTCGGCTCAGCGCCGCCCCCACACATGCCCCAGCTACTGCGCTCTCACATGAACGCAGTGCAACATCCCTCCCACACGCACATGAACACAAACACACAGCGGCACTCTGCCAACACGCTCACTCCACAGCGCCATCCTGAAACGATCTGCGATTGGAAAAACAAAATCAGTACATATGCAGATTGCAAACTACATCTTACCTTCTGACCTCGTCACGACTGATGCTTCTATGTGGCTCACAAGCGCATCATGAGAGCAGACTCTGATTTGTGTTCAACCATTGGAGCCATCGTTTGTCGTGGGGTTTTCCGGAGAACAATGTGACGGAAGAAAGAACACGCGGCGAAAGGTGATCCTGTGAACAAAAACAACTCGTCTACAAATTAGGTCAGTATCACAATTGTGCTCAGACCCAAAATCACAGCAATAATAATCATTTATATCCATGAACCCTAAAGCCCTCATTGACTCACCGACTCACAAATTCTCCCAAATCCCAAAAACCCACAAGACTCAAATGTGGCATCACGATTCCCCACCATCTTCATGAAAAAACTAAGTACTTCTTACCTTCGTACGTTTGATGGTTCATTCAATATTCCTCCAGGGTCATGTTGGGGACTTCCTGAGTTCCTACAAGGCATTGTGATTATCCACCATGTCCTTAAAAAATACAATGCAATCTACAAAAGCATGATATTTATAAATTAGATCTAATTTTTACCTAAAAACGCCAAAGCCCCCACTAATTCTCCCGCTTCCAAAGTATCCACACGGCTGAAATTTGGTATCATGATTTCCCATCATGTCCTTAGGAAAAACTAAGCACTTCTTACATTTTTTAACTGGATGGTTTGTTGGACATCGCCATCGAATGCAAGACTCTGTCAGGGTCCCATTGGTGTCTTAGCTACAAAGCTGAAACAAGCACCGTGATTCTTTGGAAAAACAAACTGATTCTCGCTTCGCCATCGAATGCAAAACCTCAGATAGATGATGGTCTTCACGAGTCCCTATAAAACAAAATATAACACTCTATAATAATATCTTCATTTAAATATATAAACTCCTAAGCCATCACTCACTCAAACACAACTGCCTTTTAACTTTCACACTGTTAGCAGGTTCTCCACTGTAGCGCAGCTGAGTATTCTAATGATAATAATAATAAATCTTAGATCCTCACTCTCCATGTTCTGTCTCCCTCGAGGAGCTTGACATTTGTTCTGAATAATAAACACAGACACGACATATTTATGGATAAACCATGAGTTGAGGGCGCAGTGATTCTGACCTCGATCTGTAGTTTGTTTGAAGGATACCTGCAGGACACGAAACCAAAGCCAAAACAAATTAACGCCGGACCCTCCGAAACAGGGCTGCATACCCGCAGAACAAGAGAACAGATGGAACATACCATACTGAGCACAATGTGGGTTAGTGCCAAGCAACCAAAGGTGCCAGCAAGTCAGTAATTCATACACACACACACACACAGCCCAGAGCATGATGTCAACCCATTTGTGTGCTATCCCGTCACACGTTGCATTAAGGTTTGCCCTTGTTAGGCGTGAACTAATTAATTTGTTCTAAAATAGCGAATACGGCCACCCACACCACAGATTGCATCCTCCCCTTGTACAACACACGCGGGAAATCATATATTTCTAGGCCATGAGACAGATGGAGAGGGAAGGCTGAGCAGAGAGGCTGGAGAGTGTTGCTTTAGCGCGAGAGCAAGACTTGCTGTTTTTCACCTAGGAGGAAAAAAAAAAAAAAGGAACAGGCCTGACATCTCGGCTCGTTCACGTTAGCTTTATTGACAGCTTGGCGTTTACAACACTGCTATTGCCTTAGTGAGCTGCACGGTATAAATATTTGCAGCCAGCGAATCCTGAATACATAGAAACAAGATCCCGAGAGGAAAACAAACGACTCCACCGAAAATAGCCGTGCACCTTCCCGCTCACCTGAACGAATGTAGCTTTAAAGCAGACGTGAGGCAGAGAACCAGGGCAACAGGACGGAGGGAGGAGTAAAGTAGGCTGGAAGTAGGGTCCCCTATGGGGGGGGGGGGGGGGGGGT
>JAOUQT010060010.1:0-10551 GCA_025769995.1 Xyliphius kryptos | reverse complement strand
GGGAGGAAACCGGAGAACCCGGAGGAAACCCACGCAGACACGGGGAGAACATGCAAACTCCACCCAGATAGGGATTCCAACCGGGAATCCCCAGCGCTGAGAGGCGAATGTGCTAACCACTACGCCACCGTGCCACCTGGGTAAATAGTTACAAATTTAAAAGCTGATCTTAGCAACATACAAATAATTGGGGGCGGAGGCAAAATAAGACTGGAACGATGAAGGTTAGCTCAGTGATTAAGGTTTTGGGCTACTGCTGTTGAAAGTTCCAGCCCCAAGGACCCTTTAACAAGACCCTTAACCCTTATTGCTCTATGGGTGCTATATTATTTCTGATCCTGCATGTTATGTAGCTGTTATTAAGATGAGACAAAAGTAGAATTTTTTCATCTTTAGTGGTGTCTGAAAGTTTGTAAACCCTTTATAATTTTTTGTAATTTTCCGAATATATTGGGCTTGGCTTGTTTGGAAGACCCGAGGTAATGAAGAGAATGTAAAACAATTACTACAAAAAATCTTGATCATTTATTTAAGTAAAATTATTTAATATCACATAAGTGAGTTACAAAGTATCTACTTTTAGCACCTGGTGTGACACCAATGTCCAGCAATATTAATAACAAAAAATGTTACCAGTAATTTTTGTTCAGGTTTGCACATTCTATTATGGAAATTTCAGCCCATTACAACTTTAACTGTTACGTTGGATCTTTGTTCTATGAACAAAGGTCCTTCCTTAACATTTGTATTTTGGACTTTGACTTGGCCATTAACACTAACAAAACATTAACTTTATTCATTTTTAACCATTCCTTAGTAAAATGACTTCTGGCATGTCCATATTATCTTTAGCAACATACAGATAGGCAGAAATGATCTTTTTGAAGATCACTGTTTTTTCTTTGAAACTTAGCATCACATCCTTGATGTTCAATTGTCTTCTAATGGAGAACTCGTGAACATGTGGCCAGTGAAATAAGGCCTTTAGATGTTATAAATTTACCTGTTTCATTTTGACCTTGAAAACTATTACATGTCTTTCTTTTAGCATAATCCATTGATTTAAAACACCTGACTTTCCTTTAAATTTTCTTAATAAATAAATGATCAAGCTTAATGTTTTACCTCTTTTGTTTGATTTGGTTCTTTATTTTAGCAACTTTTAAAATGTATTTGGTTAGAAGTTCTGGTAAATGAATGCAAAAATATAAAAACAATCTAAAGGTTGTATTACGCTTAAGCACCACTGTAGATATAGTATGCAAACCTTTGACCACAGCTGTTTTTAAAAGCTGCAAATCATTTTTATTTTAATCTTTATCTGTTTAATATTATCACAGGATTTTCCCACTTGTGTTACAAATTCTGCTGTAGTGCTGCTATAACAGATTGCCGTGCATGTGACAAATGTTACAAAAAACAAGATTGGATGAGGTCACATGGCAGCTGATGGTGCATCCTCAAGGTTGAAGTTTAAGTGTTTTATTATGTGACATGATAGACAAGCTTCAGGGGGTGATGGGTATGAAAAATGGCACTTTGCTGCTTGTTTTGAAGAAAAGCCATGCCACTGGTATCTCTCACTTCTGAAGTCACACCATACTGACAACACAGGGCCCTTTATTAATCTCAGTACAGTGACACATGCCCTGGGCCACAAAATGGCACTTACTGATCAAAACAATTCAAGGTGTCCATGTTAGACTGTCATGGCATTGCCCCTCCTCGGAGTCATGTAATGTTTCAGACCTGCCAACAGTTCATGTGAGATTTCTAACAAGGCAAAAGTGTTTAAAGATATTTGATTGTTGCTTAAATTTTAGTGTAAACAGGCTCCTGTTCATTGCAATATACACTGTTGCCAAACGTATTTGCTCACCCAACCAAATCATCAGAATCAAGTGTTCCAATCATTTTCATGGCCACAGGTGTATAAAATCAAGCACCTAGGCATACAGACTGATTTAACAAACATTTATGAAAGAATGGGTTGCTATCAGGAGCTTAGTGAATTCCAGTCTGGAACTGTAATACCACCTGATACCACCTGTCCAGTAAATCCAGTCGTGAAATTCTCTCACTCATTAATATTGCACAGTCGACTGTCAGCTGTATTATAAGAAAATGGAAGTGATTGAGAATGACAGAAACTCAGCCACAAAGTCGTAGGCCACGTAACTGATGGAACAGGGTCAGCGGATGAATAGTATAAAAGTCGCCAACTCTAGAGCGGTGGAGATGCGTTTTCTGGAGTAATTGGTGAGTCTGGGTTTGTCGGTTGCCAGGAGAACGGTTCTTGTCTGACTACATTGTGCCAAGTGTAAAGTTTGGTGGAGATCCTCATAGTGTGAGGTTGTTTTTCAGGAGCTGGGATTGGCCCCGCAGTTATTTTGGACAATTCCATGCTCTCAACTTTGTGGGAACAGTTGTGGGACTTGCCCTCTTCCACTTTCAACTTGTGCACAAAGTAAGGTCCATAAAGACATAGAGGACTGGTGTGAATGAACTTGACTGGCCTGCACCTTAACCCGATGAAACATCTTTGTTATGAATTAGAGCCAGGACTCCTCATCCAATATCAGTGTGTTTTCTCACAAATGCACTCCTGGAAGAATGGTCAAAAATTTCCTCAATTTTATAACCACACTCCTAAACCTTGTGGACAGCCTTCCCAGAAGAGTTGACGCTATTGAACTGAAGGCCATTTCACCAAATATGCTACCAAAATTAAATATATAATATACTCACAGGACACTTCAATAACCCTATTTCTAAACGTCTAAATCATTGTTTTACTCATATTTATGCACTTTTTAGTTCTACAATTATAGACTGTAGTCCAGGTTTTCCTTTGTATACTTTGCAAGGCCACTTTACTCTTTTTTTTTTAATTGTCAGGATTTTTGTTATTTGGTTGTTGAATGATTCTTGTTATTGCAGTGACACTGGTATTTGGGTGGTATATTGATATATGTTGTTTTAATAAGATTGGAGCAGTGCTGCAGGAAAATATAGCCTTCTCACACACCTCCTGTAACCTGTACGTCTGGCATTGGTAACAAACTAAATCATCATAGGTTCAGTCATAAATTTCATCATTTTGCATGCTCATTTTTTTTAAAAGTGTTTATTCTGGCTCCATATACATAGCAATTTGAAGACATACAATAAATTGTGATGTAACCTATTTTCTACAATTGTATTTTATTGAGTAAAAGAAGTTAAATGAAATGTCTAACATACTTAGTTTTATGTATTAGCAAAGTAATTACTGACTGTAGGTCAGCCAATACTCCCACACTCACACATACAGTGAACTAAGTGTGTAGGTTCAGGTAGTAATTATCAGTAGACTAAACCACTGTGAAGAATATAAAGAATGAAATTCAGGCTTTTGACTGCATTTGTAATGTATAAAAACTAAAAACAAATGTTTTTCGTGTATCACTTTATCTTGTTTAAAATTATACTGGCTAAATTGGAGCAGCCTGGTAGCCAATCTTCATTAATTGCACCATTGCACCAGTAAGAGCAGAGTGTGAAGGTTCAGTTAGCAGTCTAAGAGCACAGTTTTGCTCAAAATTTTGCAATGCACACAACATTATGGGTGACATACAAGAGTTTAAATGATTGGTTTGATGAACATGAAAGTTGAACATCTCCCATGGTCTGCACAGTCACCAGATCTAAATATTATTGAGCCACTTTGGGGTGTTTTGGAGGAGCGAGTCAGGAAGTTTTCCTTCACCAGCATTACATATTGACCTGGCCACTATCCTGCAACAAGAATTGCTTAAAATCCTTCTGACCACTGTGCAGGACTTGTAAATGTAATTTTTAAGATGAATTGACGATGTATTGGCAGCAAAAGGAGGCCCTACACCACACTAATAAATTATTGTGGTCTAAAACCAGGTGTTTTAGTTCCATTGTCCTACCCCTTTAAATTGTACTGTATAGATTAGAAAACATGGTGGACATGACTTGTTCTGTATCCATTAATTTAAATTCCATATAAATATCGCATTAGATGAATAAATAATGACTTTACAAAAGTAAACTATGGTGTTTCTCATGGTCAGAATAGATCAACTACTATATTTCTTAAACATGATATTAGTTATGTGCAAGCATAAAATTAGTTTTCACTTCTATGCAGATAACAGTTTTTGATATTGCTATACCGTGTTTACACAATTAATAAATTTAAGAACTAAATTAAAGACTGATTGAAAATGACTAAAAGGTGAATGTTGTTATTTCCTTTTAATAAATTCTAATAAAACTGAGTATTATTATAGTTACATAGTTACGTCGATAGCTTTTGTGTTATAAAGCAGAAAAAATAAGGTTTTATATCTCTGTTAAATCTTGATAAATCCAATTTAGGTATAAAGATTATTTCAGATTTCCTTTCACAATGTGCATTGGAAATATCACTATAAACACATTTTTCCACTTTTGAAACATCCATCTATTATCTTCCGCTTATTCCTCTCCCCATGCCCATCCAGGGGAGAACATCTCGGGCGCTGGGCAGACACACCCAGGACAGGGCGCCAATCCATCACAATCACTCACACAGCCACACACACACACATACACACACTATAAAGGGCAATTTAAAGCATTCAATTTACCTTAAATCCATGCTTTTGGAATGTGGAAGGAAACCGGAGATCCTGGAGGAAACCCAAACAGACACAGGGAGAACATGGGAACTCCACCCAAATTGGGATTCGAACCGGGAATCCCCAGAGCTGAGAGGCGATTGTGCTAACCACTAATTGTGCCGCCACTAAATTTCAATATGCTGATGGATTCGCAATCATTTCTGTGAATGGCATGTGGAGCTAGGAAAGCTGAGGTGTTGGGCTTAACCTGTGGTTTGTCTGGGTTGTTTTTTTTAGGTGTCTGCAGGGTGACAAAATAAGAGAGGGAAATGATTAAAAGTGGGGGACAGAGTCACAGACACAGAGCTTAAGTGCAATGACATAAAAACGAGTAAATTATGTAAGTGTGGGTCTGGGGTATCAAATTAATTCATTTGTTCATTCATAATCTTCCGTCTAATCCTCCACAAGGGTCGCAGTGGCGTTCCCCATGCCCATTCTGGAAAGAAAATCTCGGGCATTGGGCATACACCCATGACCGGGCGCTAATTCATCACTGGGCACTCACTCACACACACTCGCGCACATACAGACTATCCAGAGCAGCCAATTTACCTTGAAACCATGTTTTTTGGACTGTGGGTGAAAATCAAAGAGGAACCCAGAGGGAACCCACGTGGACACGCGAAGAACATGGAAACTCCACCCAGATTGGTATTCAAACCTGCAGTCCCCAGCGCTGAGAGGTAAACGTGCTATAGGGTTTCAAAATGCAAGTCGTTTTTTTATTCAATCAGTGGTTGGGTGTGCCAAATTTTGTCTCCAATGCTTCTTGTTGTTGTTATTGTAACACTAAATATCCTGTTTGGGGTTGTGCAAGATATTAATGCCTACCCTGGCACATATATGACTAAATTCAGGGAAAAACCCTGGGCAGTTACTAGGTACGTTGTAAGGCGGACAAAGAAATACAGCTACCTATACTGTTTCACGCCTAGAGACAATTTGAGTAGCTTGGATCATTTCAACTCTTACAAAGAGTTGTCATTTGTTTTAATGGCAGGTATGTACATATGTAAGATGAGCATCATGATTCCCAGGAGCATCAGGTAGTTGAGTATAAAATCTTTAAAGACACTATTGGGCTACTGAGATGGAGTCTAATTTTAAAAAATAGATTAAGTCAGAAGAAAAAACAACAAATAAAAATATGTGCATTACAACAAACAAAAGTGGACAAAAATAATGTACATATGAAAAGTAATGTTGTTAATCCACTCATAAGTAACTTTGCATAAAAATGTCTGCAGAATGATTAAATATAAATGTTAGGTGTTGTCAAATACCCACATTATTACATTACATAATTAATTGATGCAGGCATAAAAAAAATACAAAAGAACACCAAATGCACATTTAAAAAAAAAAATCTATATTTAAATTTCAGTAGTGTTTGTGAAGCATGAACAAAGGCAGGAAGTTTAATACGTTTACTGAAGATTTAGAGTAAAAAAAAAAAGTATTAAGACTCTTGTAATCTTAAAAAGCTCCTTATCATATAACTTCTTTTAACAAAGTGCATGACAATATTTTGTAACATATACAAATAGTCATTTTTTTAAAAGCAGAAAAAGTTGTTTGGATTTTAGCGATATGGTCCCAATGGATAGATTCTGCATGCTTAGGATCATACTGTAATGAAATGCAGATAGGCTCTGGTGATACCAGTCCCAAGTTTCTAAGACACAACACCACAAAAGACAAAGTTCATTTTCTAATAAAGTTCTTATTCAATAGAACTGATAAAAATGTGAGTGTACAATAGGGTATATTGGGTCTTAGAATGCATGAAAATGTGTGACATAATATTTGGCATAAAAAGAACCAAATAAAATAGTTAAATCTATTTAAAAAAATTAAACAATGAGCTTGGATAGAATTAAGGTGTTAAACTCCATTGATGTATTTTAGGTTTTAATAAGTGATGACACATTAAGACCATTTAAACCAATAATGCAATGACACCACACTTTTGTTGCCAATTTTGACTTGTAATTTGAGGTCTGCAATACTGTAAGTGCACTGGAAATTTTTTTTTAAATAGCAAAACAAAGCTGGATATTGCAAAGAGCATTTGGAACCAGCCGGTCCAGAATTGTGCCCAATCTGTGTGCATCTATCTGTATGCATTGAGGTTTTAAGGAGATTGCAATACAGTCAAATTTGCACAACTCGGCACTAACAAACGTGATTATGATGTAAGTGCTCACAGACAACCTCCATAAATGCTATTGGACTCTGTCATTCAGACCAGAAACAAAAAAGTCCAGGTGATTTAAAAATAGAACATCACAATAAATGTTTAGCACATAAAAGAAATACAAGAAAGCATAAAAGATTTCAATGGCATGAAATGCTAAGCAAGATGATGGGATAAGGCCTTAAATGCTCTTTATTGTGTGATAATGATAAGGTGGAGCAAATAGATCAGACAAAGGTGTGTCAGTGCCAGAGGAAAAACTGAATGATAAGCCCGCAAGTGTGAGGTGGAGTGCCCCAAGTTCTGAAAAAATGAGGTAAAACAAGAAAAAACAACAAACAAATCTAAATTAGAGGATGAAGTAGTGTAAAGAGAAGACAAAGAATGTGGTTCAGTGCAAGAACGAAAAGCCTTAGAGAAAATAAATACGTAAAGAGGGCATGGTGCGAAGTTGAATTAAAACTCAGCTAAACAAGAACTGATGAACCTAGAGGCTAGAAGTGTTACACATTTTGAAAAAGAAATATATTAGGGTTTTGTCATAGTTATGTAGTTTGAAAGAAACAACTTCACATTATAATGTTACACACTTCCTAATAGATATTGTTTTAAAGTGTGCTTCAGTTAATCCTAGCTATATGTAACCATTGATTGTCATTGATTTTACCTCCATCCCACTTATTAATGGTTCTTAGTTAAATGTGAAATGTGTCTTTTAAATTTTAACTTCTGTTGCTGTTCACTTAAGCAAAAGATTCAAAAGGAGGATATAAAGGAAGAGCACAACACCCATCATGTGCTTATTGACATTAGGACAACCTTCAGTGAGTCAGCATTCTGCGTGTGTGGGTGTGCGTGTTTGTGTGTGTGTGTGTGTGTGTGTGTGTGTGTGTGTGTGTGTGTGCATGTGCGTGTGTGTGTTTTTAGAAAGAATGTATAATTATTTGGGTAGATTTAATAAGTATTCGGTATTTTCTCTTCTGACAGGCTAATAACTTAAATATTTAAACGTGTGCCCGAGATGGTCTCCCCTGGATGGGCATGGGGAACCCCAAAACGACCCTAGTACAGGATTAAGCATAAGATAGTGAATAAATAAATGAATTTTTAAAAGATTAGGGTTAGGGTGTATCTTTTTGTTTATAGTTAGCAGTAAAAACTTTTGAAATTATGTCTATGTTAATGTTCACTGGAATAAAAGATTCAGTAGGTGGAGCAGAAAGAAGAACACAACACCCAGTCGTGGCTCATTGACGTAGTTGTTCTAGGTCTTGGGCAATTCACAGTGAGTCAGCATTTTGTGTTTGTTTGTGTGTGTGTGAGCTAGTTTGTAGAAAGAGAGATAAATAGATGATGATAGACATATAAGAAATTATCAGTTACAGAAGAACTTAAAAATCTCTATCTTTACATATACTTGTACACTATGATTAGCATGAACACAAATATAATGGATGAAAGCGTGAATAAGGAAGACATCACAGACAAACACACAGGTACTTACTTCTTCCCCTCAGGGCCAATTAAAATAACTAATCTATTGTCTTAGGAGATGAGAAAAAATGCAAATAGCAACCATGAGAAGCATCATATAACAGTTGATATTAAATTCAGGTGAAAAGGTCACTTAACTTCTAAAAGACCTTGTATGTCTGTACGAATTGCTCAGGCAAAAAAGGTGCGAATGGCTCACTAATTTTCTTTTCATAAATATTTTTAAAAAATCCAAGAGTGGTCAATATTTAAAAAAATAAATTTATTAACTTAACTATGGTTGTACGTAGACACTGGCCCAAGATGAGTCCATGCACCTGCACAACAATAGCACACTGTAATCTGAGCTTTGTTTTTTAAGACCTGAAACTTTAAACATTGTGTCATCGTAAAACGTGCTACATGCGTCATAATGAAAAAAATAGTACATAATACTTAATATTGGTTAAAACAAAATAGATTTATAAAACAGCATGCTTTTATTCTCTGACAGCTATATCAAATGTGACACTTTTTTGTTTTGTGTGTACAGTCATAAATATTTGTTTGTGCTAAAGAAGCATTAATATAATTTTATGTACATGCTTTATCAGTTCTACATTCTACAATTACAGACTATAGTCCATCTGTATTTCTGCATTCTTTTTTAAACCCCTTTTTAAACTATTGTGCCTACTGTGCTTTACACACAAAGCACCAAAACATGGTTTGATGCCCATGCCATCACAGTGCCATGTATTTACGGAAGCCCAGATTTCCTTGATGCTTGCTGTCAGCTCTTCTTTGTTGTTGGGTCTGGTGCCCCTCATTTTCCTCTTAAGTATACCCCATAGATTCTCAATTGGGTTTAGGTCCAGCAAATTGGCTGGCCAGTCAAGCACTGTGATGGCATGGGCATCAAACCAGGTTTTGGTGATTCTAGTGGCATGGGCAGAGACCAGGTCCTGCTGGGAGATGGAATCTGCATTTCCATACAGATACTCAGAAGAAGAAATCATGAAGTCCTCTGAAAACATTCTGCTAAACTGTTGCGGTGAGCTTAGATTTAAAAGTTTAGCAACACCTGCACCGAACGTTGCACCTCGAATCATGACTGACCTCACCTCTACTGTTTAGTAGATGATTAGTGTGGCACTCTCAGTTTAAAACATTTATGCGCGGCTGCAAAATTTAGGCTGATATCTCCACAGTATTGCTGTTTTTGTGGGTTCTATGAGCTGGAAACCCAAATTGTGTAAAAATAAATAAATACTTGAAATTGTTTAAATTGTGGGCCCTGAATCTATAACCTATGAAAGTTGAACTTTTTGACTGGAATTATGGAAATTACACAACCTTTCCATGATATTTCAATTTTTTGGAAAGGTTCTGAATATCTATGCATTAAAACCAGATTGAGTTCAGTTTAGATATTTCTATAGTATAGCTGTCCGTTCCATGTCCGTCTCTCAGCGCTGGAAATCTAGGTTTTAATCCCGATCTGAGTGTTCCATGTTCTCTTTGTGTCCGCATGGGTTACTTTCGGGTTCTCCGGTTTTTACCAAATCATTTCAAATATACTGTATAAACTCCAAAGCCATTACTTCCACGTTGTTATAAAGTTCTCCCAGTAGAGCAGCACGGATAATCCGCTAGTCTTTGTATAAATAACAATGATTGTCCATTCCATTTATGGCACATGATTTAAAATAATGTATTGTATATCACACAGTAATACGAATGCGAAGTGGTCAGAGGTGTGCATTATTGTCAATAATGTCAAGGCTGTCCAAAGAGCTCAGCCAATCAGATTTAAGGACGGGAACTACCCGTTTTATAAAAGTTAGCTAGTTAAAGTAAGCTATGTCATGAATGTAGTATTTTGTATTAACAAGATTCTTAAATTACATTATTCTATAAGAAAATACATTATTTTATTTTATATGTATTTTGGTCACCTTTTTGAACTTAAGGCTTAGATTTTGTGTTAATAAAATCCCTAAATGTTTATATACACGATGGCTAATTTTCAAAGTTAGGGGGAGTGTGAGGAGAGGAAAGCTGACATGCGTCTGTACCCATTACACTGCCCTCTTTACACATCGCCTTCCATTTTAGCTGCTTCACTACCCACACTGTGGAGACCATAATGGTCCGGCACTATTCACACACACACACACACACACACACACACACACACACACA
>JAOUQT010059982.1:0-10552 GCA_025769995.1 Xyliphius kryptos | reverse complement strand
AACGCATTCCACTATCTACTACATAAAGATTTTCAACTGAAATATTTTATTCATTAAGATCTAGGATGTGTTATTTTAGTGTTCCCTTTATTTTTTTTGAGCAGTGTACATATTCCTATAGGAATATACATACCGTTGTATTCTCTGCGCAACTGCATGTGCTGAACCGTGTGCACTTTACTGTACGGTTCATGACCAATACTCTAAACCATTCCATCCCTTCTATTTAGCTATCTAAATTCTGTATAGCGTATGTTGAATTTGGTTGAAGGTGCATTTAATTGTACAGACATTTTAATTGAATACAAATTAAAATGTAATTTGTAGTCCCATAATAAATGTTAGGGTATGTCACTCTCTGGCACGCTGGTAATTCTCTGTATATTTATTTAAAGGATGCATCTGCAGAGTGCTGACCTTGAGGTCACAGGTGGTGTTGATGAGCAGGTTGGAGGGTTTTAGATCTCTGTGAAGGACATTGGCTGAGTGGATATACTTCAGCGCACGCAGGATCTGGTACAGGAAGTAACAGATATGGTCGTTGCTGAGCTGCTGGGTCTTCAGCAGCTTGTACAGGTCCGTCTCCATTAAATCCTGGACGATGTAACTGCCTAGAGTCAAGGATTTCAACCAACTGAATGAACAGCAGCTCACAGGGGATAATCCCTGCACCAAATCAGGAACACATGCTGCCTTATTAGTGTTTGAGTTGAGTGATCATGCAGAGTGAGTTGAGAGTTTAAGCAGAGGGTAAAACTAAACACATTTAAAAAAAGCAATTTTTAAGAAAGCATGTTATTATGGAAATTGTGAGATCTGGACAGCATTTGGGTTTCTGAGAAGTGGCAACGCCTGGTAACCCGACCCCTCCAGGCCTGGCTCTCAGGCATGGCTAGCTGCTTGTGCAAGGATACACATCGCGCATGTAGTCGATGTGCCGCGCTCTCAGGAGGTCGTTGATGCCGATGATGTTCTCATGACGAAAGCGCAGCAGGATTTTGATTTCCCTCAGCGTGCGCTGGCAGTAGGTCTGGTGCTCGAACGGGCTGATTTTCTTAATGGCCACTCGGACCTTGTTCACGTTGTCGAAAGCAGAGCTGAAGAGAAAAAGCAGTGAGCTCGTACCACTCCCGACATAAGAGAAGTAAAAAGTGTAGAAATTAGGTACACAGAAATACCTACAGCAAAGCTACCAGATACAAGGTAGCTTTTCTTTTTTAATTTGTAAAACAGTATGTGTGGAGCGAAGAGCCCAGAAACCCTTGCAATCCTCATGAGTAATCAAATTTCATTTGGAAAATTTATTAGGGAATTTATAAATAATGTTCACCTCAACATAAAGAACAGTGTATTTCAACATTGTCTGTAATGCAGTCCTGATTGGGTGAGCCGATTGGCCAGCTGTGACATTATTGACAATAACACAAAGGGTGTGGTAGTTCAGTGTTAAGGGTGTTGGGCTAGCAATCCAAGGGTTGTGAGTTCAAATCCCAGGTCCAATGAAGTTACAAATGTGGGTCCTTGAGCAAAACCCTTAACCCTCATTGCTCCTGGGATTCTGTATGCAACCCTGTGTTCTAACTTTAGCTATAAATTGGGACATAGAAGTGTCTGCTAAATGACCAAATGTAATGCAAAACACACACCTCTGAGCGCTTCACATTCGTATCAATGCGTGATATGCAACACATGATTTTCCCAATGGTTTTACTAAACTGTTTTATCCAACGTGACTTACAATCATCCCAATTTGGTTGGGTTCAGAACACGGGGTAGATTCATCACCCTGGAGCAATGAGGGTTAAGGGTCTTGCTCAATGACCCACATTGGTAACTTCAGTGGAGCTGAGATTTGAACCCACAACCTACTGATTGATGACCCAATGCACGAACCACTGAGCTCCCACTCCCCGTTATGACTATATTAAACGTTTACCACATTAGCATGTGTCATGTAAAAATATTGACTAAAACAAAGGAAAAAATTGAAATATGGTCACAATTCGGAGGCCCGTGGAAAGCAAAAAGGTAAATATGGGCGACATGCTTTTTTTCATGAAAACACGTATACAATGAAAGCCAGGCATGCATGAAGTTTGCGTGTAAATACAAAGTTTATACGCAGATCGTGCGTATAAACAACTCACAGAAGCTCTACAGTCGGAGTGAATTTAAATCTGTGCACTGAAAGCCAATGAAAACATATTGCAGTTGGACTTGTTAAACCAGGCTTTAAAGATATGACCTTTTACAATGCATCGCTTACCAAAACCGTCGGTGAAACATTTATGCTTGTGTACTTTGTCCAGTCCTTCAGTTTTTTTTTAAGTATTTAAAGCAGTCAGTAGATGCAGAATAAGTGCAATAATGTTATGGAAATGCACATTTGAGGCTGATAAAAGACCCTAATGCAAACCTAAACCTAAAATTCCATATCATCATAAAACTTGCTGAAAAGCTGGTCCATGCCAATGCACTCCTCTCCGGGATCTCTGGCAGGAGCCTGCAGAAGCTCCAGCAGGTTCAGAACTGTGCTGCCCAGATCCTGACAAAGAGGCACAATACGACCACATTACACATGTTCACTCTCACGATCACTCTACACTGGCTACCCATCCACTACAGAACAACCACAGTACAACCTCTGACTCACAAATGTCTCTACAGAAACTCCACACAATACCTCAATCAGCTTCTTTATCCCATAAAATAACATCCCATCAAGACACCTCCGTTCAACTTCAATACCCACGCCAATAGGCTTGGACAAAATTTCGAACTACAAGAGGCGGGGCTTTTCAAGCTGTTGCCCCACGTTTGTGGAATACTCTTCCAGACTTCTTGAGAGCACAACGAAGCATATGAGCGTCAACATTTTAAGGCTTTTTAGGACATTTTGATGCATTTTAACCGTTCCTATTTTCTATTTGTAACTTTTACAAATGTGTTCCCATGAAGCACTGGGGTTTCCATGAAATGTAGTGCATTATAAATGTATTAAATCATTAATTAATTAAGACAAAATGCTATGTTTTTGTCATTACAATGTCTACAATAAAGTCATGCTTTAATTGTTCCTAGTTGGTGATTCTACATATTTGTTGTTTATTTTACATGTAACCCTTGTACCCGGTACGGTTGTGATATTTTAATGGTTCTGTGAACATGCCAAATCTAATGTATTCTGACTTTAGATGTGGACCTACTACTGTACATCGAATACATATCTGATTTGTGTCCATTTGAATGAAGAGGGTCACAGGGGGTCCCCCATGCCCATCCAGGTGAAAATGTCTCGGGCGCTGGGAAGATACACCCAGGACAGTGCGCCAATCTATCGCTGGGCGAGGTTTTATGGAGCATTTTCTTTTTTACGGATTTAAACCTACATAGAAGTTTCTTCCAAAGTTTCTTTGGAACACAGTTTGGACAGAAGCTGCTGTTATATTTAGACACAAAAACCTCAAATTAATCTCTTATTGTGCACACAGACAGACCCGCACGCAGGCAGAGAGACAGAACGCAGGCAGAGAGACAGAACAGACAGAAAAGACCTGCACATAGACAGGCTGTCAGACAGACCACCAGACAGACCGGCAAGCAGGCAGACAAAAAGAAAAGACCCACACAGGCAGGCGGACAGACAGGCCCACGCGCAGGCAGACAGACAGGCCCACGCGCAGGCAGACAGACAGGCCCACGCACAGGCAGGCAGACAGACAGGCCGGCCGGCCGACCGACCCACACCCAGGCAGATGGAGTGACACACCCGCACCCAGGCAGACAGATGTTTAGTAACACAGTACAAAGTGGTACACAATACAAAGTGATTTACAAACAGAAACAACCTTGTTTGCTCAGTCCTGGAACTAAACCAAGGACCTTTTTTTTTAAAAAAAAAAATTGTTTTCAATAATTATTAATACAAATAAAAAGCTGTTCTCGGGTTTTGTAATGAACTAAAACAATTCTCATAAGAAAGTTGTTTTAAAACTACCACTGTCATTAGCCAAACTTAATATTCACCCATAATGATTAATGATTTACCACTCACTTAATAAACCCAAAAGAGTAGCATTTTACTCAAAAGAAAGTTAAAATATCAATCCAAATCAATCAAATTAAATACTTTGCAAAAGACAGACCATAACAACAGCAAAATCATGACTAGTTGAAGTGCAGAAAGCTCAAAAAACCAACAGAACCCATGAGGTATGTTATGAAACTGAAAAAAAAAATTCTTATTCACTTTTTTTTTTAAGATTATTGAAGATTATCTTTTTAAGATTATCTTAAATTCATGCCACCGGATCCCAATCTGTTTAGCATCCACTTCTTATTAAATAAGGATTGATGCACCGCGATACTAAAATGTATAAATTTGGTTTGGGGGGGTTTATTTAAACAGTAAAAAGCAGCAGTCTGCCCCCCACACAACCACGCCTAGAATCGTGCCTGGACATACTGACATGTCAACGAGCTAATGCTAATAGAGAGAGAGAGAGAGAGAGAGAGAGAGAGAATATTTATCCTGGAGGAAATTTAGCAACCAGTAGCAGCAAAACTACAAAAAGAAAAAGTACAGACAATAAAGAAATAGTATTTAAAAAAGAATAAATGTTATTAAGCCTAGATGTGCAGTATTACCAATTAAGTATGAATAAAAAATGTTAAGTGTGCAAGCTTTAACCCATGATGATTAACGATTTACTGATCACCTAAGAAAACCAAAGGTGTTTTGTTTCATTTTACTCAAAAAAAAAGCTAAAATATTAATCCATCTGAAGAATCCTTTGCTAATTATTTATTCATTCTGGTTGTAGTTTTTTTTTTTAAGTCATCTAAACTTTTCAAAAAAAGAAAAGTCTCTCCACTGAGTCTTGTTCCTCCTGAATCCCATTATAATTCAGTGGCCTTGTTCTCTTTAGTGCTTTAAAAATGAAAACGAAGACACTCTACTAAAAGGATATATTTACAAAGAAATGGACAGTGAACGTCCAAGCCATAAAATACGGTAACAAACACAACAATGTCAAAATCACCACGAGTCCCGGTGCAGAATGGGTGTGGTTAGGGTGTTGGACTATCAATCTGAAGGTTGTGGGTTCAAATCCCAGCTCCACTCAAGTTACCAATGTGGGTCCCTGAGCAAGAGCCTTAACACCAATTGCTCCAGGGGTGCAGTATCAATAACCCCAATGAAGTTGGGGTATTTTAAGTTACTTTTGATAAAAGCGTCAGCTAAATAACCAAATATAAATATACCGGCTTTTTTAAGCTTGCTGAAGCAACTTCAGTGGCCTTGTTCTCTTTAAAAGCGCTTTAAAAATGAAAGCGGGGTATGAAGGCACAATACTAAAGGATTTATTTACAAAGAAATGGACAGCGAATGTCCTAAGTCCATAAAACACAGGAGGCCGAAACTAAATCCTGTGCAAAAGACGACAATGCTAAAATCATCACGAGTCCCAGGACCAAAAGAATGGGTGTGTAGAGTGTTGGACTATCAGTCTGAGGGTTGTGGGTTCAAATCCCTGCTCCACTCAAGATACCAAGAGCCTTAACACCAATCGCTCCAGAGGTGCTGTATCAATAACCCCAATAAAGTTGGGGTATTTTTAAGTTACTTTGGATAAAAGCGTCAGCTAAATAACCAAATATAAATGTACTGGCTTTTTTAAGCTTGCTGAAGCATCTTCAACTATCAGCTTGATTTATTTTTTTAAGTCATCTAAACTCCTTAAAAAGAAGGGTCTCTCCACTGAGCCTTGTTCCTCCTGAACCTCATTATAATTCAGTGGCCTTGTTCTCTTTAAAAATGAAAGTGGGGTATGAAGGCACAATACTAAAGGATTTATTTACAAAGAAATGGACAGCGAACCTCCAAGTCCCCAAAATACGGGAGGACGAAACTAAATTCTGTGCAATAGACTACATAATGTCAAAATCACCACGAGTCCCAGTGCCAAAAGCTTCAGAATGGGTGTGGTTTTGGTGTTGGCCTATCAATCTGAAGGTTGTGGGTTCAAATCCCAGCTCCACTGAAGTTCCTTCACTGAAGGTCCCTGAGCAAGAGCCTTAACACAAATTGTTCCAGGGTGCTGTATAAATAACCCAAATGACGTTGGGGTATTTTAAAGCGTCAGTTAAATAACAAACTATAAATGAACTGGCTTTTTAAGCTTACTGGAGCAACTTCAACTCTTCACTTCATGCTACCGGATCTCAACGTGCCACAAAGCCCCGCTTTTAATGATCCCAATCTGTTCAGCAGCCACTTCAGAGGTCTTTTAATAAATACGGATTGTCACACCGTGATACTTAAACGCACAGCTCGGGTTCGGGGGGTTTATTTAAACAGTAAAAAGCAGCAGTCTGCCCCCCGCACAACCACGCCTAGAATCGAGCCTCGACATACTGACATGTCAACGAGCTAATGCTAATGGATTAGCATGCAGGTTTAGCATTAGCTTGTCGCATGTTTACAAAACCTCGTGAAACAAACGACTGCTTTTTTATTACTTCATTCTGTTTCTGCAGTCACCGACTCACATGCAAACAGTATTGTTTATCCTGAAGGATAAAAGCCTTATAAAATGCCGATGCATCGAGTTACAAATGTTGCTTTTTTTTGCACAGATTGTGAAGTTGTTTCCAAATGATTTCAACTCATTGTGTTTGTTCTTAAACGAGGGTTTGTTCTCGGAGATAACAAAAGGAAAAGACATCAGAGAAGTGTTTAAAAGAGTGAGGCACGGGCTGCATACTATAGTACTACACAGTATGTCTGAACTGTGAACAACCCAGAGTGGCCTACTGTTTTGACATACTGTGTAGTATGGTAGTATGCGGATAGAGTCGGAGCGCCACTTAAAAAAGGGGTTTAAAAATGAATAAATAGGTTTCCTCTTACCAAACCATTCCATAAGCCCCCTCTCCGATGTACTGAAGGTCGGTGTAGCGCGGGCCCACGTCGAAGTTCTGCCCCTTCACCGACTCCAGGCCGGGTTTGGACACGGCGCCGGCCGCGGTGCTGTCCCCGGGTGCGGCGGCTCCTCCAGCCCCGGCGGTGCCGCCATTGGAGCCCGCGGCTCCGGCTGCTACTACCGCTGCGCTGCTGCCTGACTCCGCCATAGTTCCTTTCCTAAATCCCGCTCGGTTCTCTGGATCAGTCAGGGGGCACGGCTGCCGCTCTCCCGTCTCCGGTTAATCACCGTGTGCTGGATTCTTCGTGCACGGAAAGGAGTCGTTGCGCCCCCCCCCCTGTTGGAGAAAAAAAACTACGAGAGAGTAAGAGATAGAGAGACCTACGGTCCTGGCTGCCCCGACAGGAGAGGGTGTGTCAGCGGAGTACACTCAATAAAACTGAGACAGAGCTACACTTCCTCACTGAATACACCAAACACACAGACACCAGGGATCGACATTTCACCAAATTCACACAAAAACATCCCTAATTTCACCTCCCTCACCCCCACGGAAAAACTGCCCCACCTACTGGGGTGGTGGTGGGGTGGAGTGGGGGGGGATGAGGGGGGGCAAGGCTGTACACACACACACCTGCAACCAGGTGAGGGCCATAGAGTGAGCAAGGCAGCTAATACCTAATACACACACACACACTTCCATTAACTTCCACTTGTTCTTCTATGAGGGTCGCGGTGGGGGAACGTCTTGGGCGCTGGGCAGATACACCCTGGACAGGGCGCCAATCCATCGCTGGGCACACACACACTACACAGGGCAATTTAGAGCATTCAATTTGCCTTGAATCCATGTTTTTGGACAGTGGGAGTAAACCAGAGAACCCGGAAAGCACCCACACGGACACGGGGAGGACATGGAAACTTCATCCAGATTGGGATTCGAACCCGGCGCTGAGAGGCGAACCAGCAAACCACTAAACCATTTGCTTTATTATGATTACTATTGTTACTGTTTTTTAATCGTGTTTATTTTTGTAATTATTGTTTTTTTTTGTTTTGTAACTTTAGTCATAAAACATACAAATACACAATGTATATATTAAAAACATGTATATAACATGTATATTCAATGTTTATTTGAATTTTAACTGTAAAAGTAATTTTATGATCAAAAAGTCTATTTTTGGGCAGAACGGTGGCTAAGTGCACATTCACCTCTCAGTGCTGGGGTTCCCAGTTGAAATCCCAATCTGTGTGGAGTTTCCATGTTCTCTCTGTGTCTGTGTGGGTTTCCTCTGGGTTCTCTGGTTTCCTACCAAATTAAAAAAATAATATATATATAAGGTACATTAAATGCTCTAAATTGCCCTGTGTAGTGTTTGTGTGTGGCTGTGTGAGTGAGTGAGTGAGTGAGTGAGTGAGTGAGTGAGTGAGTGCCCAGCAATGGATTGGCCTGGGCATGGGCAATCCCACTGCTACCCTAGCATAGGATTAAACAGAAGATAATGGATAGACAGATGAATTTGTATTTTTATTTTCTCATTTTTATTCATTGCTACCTTTGTTGTACCTTCTTTGTTGTAAATTTATTGTGTTACTTTTGTAGTATTATATTCTCTGTTGTAATGCTTTGGCAATATTGTTTGACATACAGTCACGCCAATAAAACTTTAAATCTTGAGATTGTGTGTGTAAACGAATTGTGTATGCTCGTGAATGCGCATTCTCCCGTATTACATGCTGCGTGCTACAAATTGCACTGCCGTGAGCGCGCACGTCTGCACACACTACGTCAGACAAAAGAAATGAAAGCATGAGATTTTTTTCTCGTTTTGCACATTGTTCTTCAACAATAGGTTGCTTTACAAGCGGCCTTTTCTGCCTCCTGAAGTATGACGCCTCCATTTAGTGAGGTGTGGCGCTGCATTCATCTCCGGTGAGGTGGGGTTGACCTCAAGGGCCAAGAAACGTTTTTTCCACGAAGTTCTGCACCACAGTCATGGTTCACTTGGAAAACTGGCCCCGACTCCCGTGCCCAGAGTTTTACCCCAAAATAACCTATTCACTTTGGGAAAGAATGTCTTGTATTACAAAGGCATTGTCTGAAAAACCCGGCCTTCCTGTACATGCCTGCTGTAAATATAAATAATATACATATAAATAATAGAATGATTTAATCAATATTTTACATCAGTTCATCATTAAGCATCTCAGCATTAAATTATTTTGTATGTAAACCATCCATTATCCTCCGTCTAGTCCTCTACTTGGGTCGCGGTGGGGTTCCCCATGCCCATCCAGGGGTGAACATATGGGTGCTGGGTAGATACACCCAGGACAGGGCGCCAATCCATCGCTGGGCACACACTCACTCACACATCCACACACTATATGGGGCAAATTAGAGCATTCAATTTACCTGGAATCCATGTTTTTAGCCTGTGGGAGGAAACTGGAGAACCTGGAGAAAACCCAGGCAGACACGGGGAGGACATGGAAACTCCTCCCAGATCGGGATTCAAACCGATTTTGCATGTTCTCACTGTCTATCTGGGTTGTCTTTTTGGAGTGCCAGCCTCTACCACGGTCCAAAAACATAATTGTTAGTGATAAGTGATAAAGTGATCTATTTTGCCTACTGGGTTTACACACAAAGGAGTGTGTACTCCAAATTTAACTCAGTGAAACACACATATACACACACTGAGTGAAGTGAGCACATGTGTCCGGAGCAGTGGGCAGCCTTGTACACAGTGCCCAGGGAGAAATTGGGGTTGGGTGCCTTGTCCAAGGGCACTTTAGCTGTAGTACTTGGTGGGACCAGGAATCGAACTGGGGACCATCAGGTCACAAGGCTGGTTCCTTAACCACAACTTAACAACTTTGCTTTATGAGTGCAGGGATAGGCTTCAGCTACCTGGCTCAGAAACCCTGAATATCATGAGAGAATAACACAATGAATCAAGATTGTATGGGTTTTGTTGTTATATGTACAGCAAAACAGGCAGCTATACACTAGGATTCCATTATGTTTTCTATTAGCCAATAAAATCAGAACAACAATAAATAAGGTAATAAAATAATAAAGTAATGATGAACAATAAACATTATAAACAATGGCATGATAGAAAGCAGCCAGCATTAAATTGCAACTGTGCATTATTGCAAATGACAAGTTGACGAATGACTGGATCAGTAAATGTGTCTGGAAGAGAAAAGTGCACTTAGCTTTATTGCACTGACAAAGTACAACAGCAACATTAAGTGTGTGTATATGTGGGATGGGGGGGGGGGTTGCATGTCTGCCATAATTTAGCCGGTTCAGAGCAGGATCAATACGTTTTAAGGGCCCAGGTGGGCAATTGCCGGTCTGATTAACAAAAAAGCTGCATCCACAGTTTGAAAACGAGATTGTAAGCAAAGCAATGATATATATTATACACTGCTCAAGAAAACAGCGGGAACACTTAAACAACACAATGGAACTCACACTTGTGTGAAATCAACCTGTCCAGTTAGTGTTCAACACTGATTGTGTATCAATTTCAGTTGCTGTTGTGCGAATGGAACAGACAACAGGTAGAAATTAGAGGCACTTAGCAAGACCCCCCTATAAAGGAGTGCTT
>JAOUQT010059966.1:0-10552 GCA_025769995.1 Xyliphius kryptos | reverse complement strand
CACAACACACACACACACACACACACACACACACACACACACACACACACACACACACACACACACACAAAAGACAGAGATGATCAGAAAAGATCAATCCAGCTGATCAATCATCAATTATTTTGAATGTGCAAACATATTTGCATGCATTGGTGAAGCATGTGCAGGGTAGTGCATCGTCCTGCCTGAGCCTGAACGCATGGTACTTTTAGGAAAACCCCTAACCCTTAGTCTTAACAACAGGAGCTACAATAGAACCCACAAAGCACCGGGAGCGGCGGCGGCGGCAGCAGCGGCGGCGGCGGCGGCAGCATCAAACGGCGCCTCCTCCATCCCTGTGTACCTGCGCGTCCCCGCGTTTCCGCTCTCTACCTTCTGCATAAACACGCAAATGCACCCGCAGCCGCTCACCTGCCTCCATCCGCCGCTCACCTCCATCCGCACAACATGGAGCTGAAACAGGCGCATCCCGTCTCACTGAAAGCGCGACACAGTGGCGCAAACATCAAAGACACAGGCGCATCCGCACGCATACAAACCTGCAGCGGTAAGAGCCAGAGGCGCAGCTGAAGTCTATCAGTCCGCATTAAAGACAGCGACGTCCGCTCGCCTGCATGCGATTCTCCTTCCTTCCCTCCTTCTTCCGCAGAGCTCCACTCCTCCCTCCCCCTGCCTCCCCCTGCCTGCCTGCCTGCCTTCCTCCCACATTTTTTTGCCCCTTCTGCTTTCACTCTGCTGCACTAGCACAAGCATCAATTCATACTTCAAAAAAGTTCCTACAAATAACAGTTTAAACCTTTTTGTGTTGTTGTGGTTTGCTTAAATATTCAGCCACTTCCCTCTTATTTCTTTTCCTATCCCGGTTAGTGTTGTCTGTGTGGGTTGTCACACATCTTCGATGTTTTTCCATAACTGCAAGCAATACCTACATGTTGCATAGTAGTATTTACATTTGGTCATTTAGCAAATGTTTTTATCCAAGGCGACTTACAAGCATCCCGCTTGATAGTAATGTTTAGAACAAAGGGTTACATACAGAATCCATGGAGCAATGAGGGCCTTGGTAACATCAGTGGACCTGGGATTTGAACCCACAACCCTTAGATTGCTAGCCCAACACCCTAATCACTGAGGTAAATTATGTGTAGCTATCAATGCAACATGTATGTCGTGTCAAAAAAGCTCGCACAGCATCGCTTTGCCGGATTCAATCAAAATGAAATTAATTTTGAATAAGAGGGAGCCAATAGAGAAAAATAATTAATGGAGTGACGAGTTCACTTAAAAAGTGCACACAGCATCGTTTTGTCTAATCCAATCAAAGCAGCCCCCCACCAGATGGGGCCGTGGGTTTTCATTTATTAATTCACTATCTACAGCTTATCTATGGGTGGGCACACACATACACATTATAGGGGCAATTTAGAGCAGCCAATTTACCTTGAATCCATGTTTCTAAACTGTGGGAGGAAACCGGAGAACCCAAAGGAAACCCACGTGGACACGGGAAGAACATGGAAACTCTATGCTGATTGGGATTCGAACCGGGAATCCCCAGCGCTGAGAGGCGAGCGTGCTAACTAATCCACCGTGCTGCCCGGGGTCATGGGTATTTTGTCAAATGACATCATATAAGGTTCAAAACTGGGTCTCATGGCTCAAAGCAATGTCTTAAATAGCACAGCTGGGTGACTGACCTCAACCCCATCAAACGTTATTGGGATGAATGAGAACAGGGACAAGCCTCTTGTCCAACATCGGTGTCGGAACTCACAAATGGTCTTTTGAATAAAAGGGCAAAAATTCCCATAAACACACCCAACAATCTTGTAATGAACTTTCCAGGAAAAGTGGACCATGTGAGCTGCTCTGAATGGGATGTTATTAAAGTTCCTGTAGGTTTCCTGTGTAGGTGTTCTAATACTTTTGTTTATATAGTGTATGTTGAATAATTCACATATTTATCAGGTTGTTGTGAGTCCTGTGACTGTCTGATAGTTATATAGAAAATGACTATTCAGAATAAAGACACTGAATCCCTAATTCTGTTGAGGGTTTCTTCAGTCATATCAGTCATACATCAGGAATTCCCCCCAAACACAATACAGCTGTAATGACTATTTAGGTTGAGAACACGTCAATCAGCAGCTAAATATTACAAGTGTGCATTATTTCTAAAAGTGGAATAGCAGGTCCTTGTGTTTGGGAGGGATGTGCTACGCCCAGCTGTCATTATGTGACCCATTCATTTAAACCAAACAAACACAACTGACAGCTGTTCAGCGTGCGCTATGAACATCAACGTTTCAAAACAGGTTAGAGCCAAAACAGAGCAGAATATAAGAGCTTTTATCTGACGCTGATGTTTTCACATGCTGTGTTAGTTTACATAGCTTTAGAATATTTTATAATGACGGCACTATGATGGATAATTATTGCAAACTGACCCTGATATCATAATATTTATCTGGCTCACGTCCCAAAACACATCCGGGTCACTTTTAGCAGATACATGGTACTGTTATGTACATGTAAGCCATTAGTGACCCACATGAAAAACATCACATATGGTCCTTGTTTCCAAAACACATCTAATTCTCATCAGGTAAAGATTTGGTAATGCTTTTTACACGTGAGCCACTTTTAGCCGATGCATGGCACTAATGTGGGGAGTGTGGAGCGGGAGCGGCTGCCTCTGTGGTAAGGTGTCATCTCGGCCAGATGAAGATCAGGGAACTGGGCCAGAATTCTGTGTGCTTCTTTATCAGCATGTGTCTACCGCTTGATTATTTAATTTATACTTGTTATGTAATGTTATTTAAATATTAGCTCACAATATCATTTTTTTTTGTACCGCATCATATGCTTGTATCATTCAAATATCATTACCCTTAATATTTTGTTACCGTCTCAAAGCTCCTTTATAATGTTAAAACTGCATATTAATATAAATAATATAGCTCTTAGTAGTGTTTATAATGTTCATTCATGTACTCAAACTCCAACCCCAACCCAAACCTCAAATCACTGACCTTTGGGATTAATTATAATGGAGATTGTGAGCCAGTCCTTCTTCTCCAGCATCTGTGCCTGATTAATTCTAATCATATTCTTTTCTGGAATAAAAAACATTTCACAGACACACTCCAAAATCTTTAATAAAGCCTTTATAGAAGTTATAACTGTATAAGGGTTGACAACCGTGTCATGTCTAATGTGTAGGTGTCTTAATACTACACTGGCTATGTAGTGTATGTGTGCAGAAATGTTTTATATTTGAGAAACAGAATAAAGGAATCATTAATAGATCATAAATCTATATTTTATCACCGGATGTTTTAATAAATGGGTTTTTAAATGCTAAGCATCATGCAGGTGGAGGAGTACAGAAAGCAACGCTAATAGAGCTTATGATGAAATAAACGGAGGAATGTCTCCATCTAGCGGACAATTTGTAACCTACAGTTATTTGCAATGCAGTAAACATGCGAATGGAACAGGTTTATATATAATATGATATATATACATATGTTTTTATCTCATTTTTAAGTCGCTTTGGATGAAAGCATCTGCTAAATGACTAAATGTAAATGTACCCGGTGCGCCAATCGCTATAGCGATGACACACACTAAGCACCTTACATTATTGACGCACCAACTAAAATAAAATGTATAACTTGTTAGTTCACATAAATATTTATTTTGGACAAATGAATTGAAAATGTGTAGCAATTTTTTTTATTTCTCCCACCATCAAGTCTCAAAATATTATTTATTGCCTTTGCTAATGTATAAAATAAAACTGCGCAACATTATAAACGATTAAGATTTGTTGTTATGCTTATCTTTCAGTTTTGACGTCAGTGCTTAAACGGGTCTGATGTTGCACTTTCTAAATGCTATTGATTTTTCAGTTCTACAGTACATTCGGTATAAGATGACATTGCAAAAACAACTAAACCTTGCTCAATACAAATACATCATGGCTAATCATTTACATGTCTCGTCAATTGATCTGTTTATGAAGTCATGGCAGCTTTAAATTATTTAAATGTTTTGTAATGAGAACATCAGACTTTACTTTGTTTCTTAACATGCTGGTGTGGATATGTGTTCTGCAGAATATGATTTACCTTTTTTTCTTTCAAAATAACACTTTCAGAAGTTGATGGTTGATCAGTTAATAGAGTACAGATAAGCGTCCCGTCCTGGGTGTATCTACCCAGCGCCCGAGACGTTCTCCTCTGAATGGGCATGGGGAACCCCCTCCACGACCCTCGTAGAGAATTAAGCGAAACATAATAAATGAATGAATTCCAGAAACCAGTACATATACAAGAATGCAGTTTGTTTTGACAAATTTTATGATCATTGTAACAGAGCAGATAAGAAATCTGGCATTATTAAAGTACAAATAATAAAAGTATTAAAGCATTATACGGCATTTCCCGTTTTCCCCGAAATAACATTTAACTTGAACACATGCTAATACAAGCAAAATAATAAAGTGCTAAATATGTACATATGTTAAAAGTCTTTAATAAAAAGAAGTTTAAAGCATGCTGTAATCACTTACTTTCTTAATATAAGAAACACTAATTACTGCTTAATGGATTCTGATAAAGTATCCACATTAGTAAGCTACATTCCATCGTATCTTAAGCAATGACTTTCACTTTTTTCTTGCGCAATAAAGCTTAACCTTTGAAGGATAGAACTGAGCGAGAAACCAGACTATAATCATAGGCTTCGAAAAAACCTGAGGGACATTTCATAACCCAAAAACATGGTGGCGCTCATGGGAAAACCTCTGATGGCGCTGACTGATGCTCCACGGAAGAAAACCTGAATTAGAAAGAAAAATACGAACATTTTAACAAACAGCAGTACAATAAACTTATACTGTTCAGTCAAAAGTATCAGGAAATCTTACAGATTACTAATTTCTGGTAAGATATTTTACATAATCAGCTCAGTGGTTAGGGTGTTGGACTATCAATCAAAAGGTTGGGGGTTCAAATCCCAGGTCCATTGCAGTTACCAATGTGGGTCCTTGAGCAAGACCCTTAACCCTCATTGTTCCAGAGTACTGCATCAACCCTGTGTTCTGATCTCAACCAAGTACTTGTAAGTCGCTTTGGATGAAATGACCGAATATAATGTAAATGTATGAGGTATACAAAATGTTATACATGCATCTCCCATATTTCTTACTAAGTATAAAGTTTGATTTCTTGCTATTAAGCAACCTTCTGTTGAAACATGACTTCTATCAAGCTTCATACACAGGAAGCCAAGGTTATTACAGGTTTCCTCAAAGGCATGTCAAGCCACCCGCCACATGTTGTTCATGCATTGTTTTTGTTTAAAGGTGGTGCGACACATTTAGAAAAAATTCTTCCCCTCCCCTACATGAAAACAAAGATACACATGACTGGAAAACATCTGTGTGACTAATGATGCACTTTATGATGCACTAAAAGTAATCCATCCATCCATCATCTTCTGCTTATTCCTCTACTAGGGTCACGGTGGGGCTCCCCATGCCCATCCAGGGGAGAACATCTCAGGCGCTGGGCAGAAACATACAGGGCAGGGTGCAAATCCATCGCTGGCCGGCCACACACACACACTATAGGGGGCAATTTAGAGCATTCAATTTACCTGGAATCAATGTTTTTGGATTGTGGGAGGAAACCGGAGAACCCAGAGAAAACCCACTCGGGCACGGGGAGGACATGGAAACCCCACCCAGTTTGGGATTCAAACCGGGAATCCCCAGTGCTGAGAGCTGAAAGGTGCTAACCACTAAGCCACCGTGCTGCCCCACAAAAAGTAATGCTTCTTTAAAGTACAGTAGCTCCTGTCTTTACTGGGGAAAAAAAAAGTTTAAATAATTCATAATTTATTCAGTTCAACATTTAAATATTGTTAAAATATTTGTAATTGGTTTTGTCTTTCAGTTTTGATGACATAAAATAGAATTACTAGGTTACTTCCGTATACAAGATATGGCACTAAATAATAACACAAGTTAGAACTATTGACAGTCTGAACCTTGGCCCGACAAAATGTCCACTAACGGGACCCTACAGATTTCTAATTAAATACCACTGGTCTTCAGTATCAGTATCCTAAGACATCCAGATCTAGCAGTTCATACTGTAAACCTGAGTGTGTAAGATCATGGCTTTATCAACACATTGTGTAAAGGTGTCACATGAATCTCACCTGCATGCCCTCTGTCTTGTAACTTTGTGTGATACAATGGACAATGCCTTTATATTTTCTGGGCATCATCGTGTCAGCCTGTAATCGACTCTTTACCACATCAGCTGGTGTTGCTGTGATCCAGGAAATAGAACCTGCCAAAGAACAGGCAAAAGTAACACTGTAAGACATAGAGCTGATTCTGAGTCAGCCACCGCATCAAACATCTTATAACAGAATTAAAAAGCCAATGATAAGCGAGAACTAAACAATGTGAAGCCTTAACGTTAACTTAGTGTCATCATCTCAACCTGTTTCAGAGTTGTGGAAAAAGTCTAGCCTGGTTAAGTAAAAATGCAGACCGCTGGATTTCTGACATGAGCCAATAAAACAAGGATTCTACTACCTGATTCTCCAGCTCTGCCTCTCATTTACAAATCCACACTTGTTTGCATCTCGGCTGTCACATGTGTCTCATGAGGTAACAATATTTGAGTAAAAACTAAATAAAGAAATAAACAAAATTGAAAAAGGCCTGTTTTGTGTCTTTGGAGCTCAACATATATACAGCACGGACTACTATTCCATGACAAAATTAGATGCAGGCTATAACAATAACAACAACACAAAAATACAACATTAGTATGTTGACCTCTAAGCATAACTAGGATGTGAAATATTTTTTCTCCATTTACATGAATTTAAAACCACATTCATGTTTTTTTCATCATTGTTTTCATTCCTCTACATGGTTTTGTGGTAAAACAGGTTTTTCATGCTGAGGCTTTAATTTTACTAGATTTTTAATACTAGTTAATCTCTACAAATCAACATGATTTGTTTATGTCATGATTTGTTTATGTAAGATTTTCATCATTATTATTTTTAATCCTTGGTGGCTGTCATTGCTGTCATATATTGTTAACAGATGTTTTCTCAGTTCATCACTGGAACTTAAGATCCACATGCAAGCAGAGGGCCAATCCTATAGAAGTCAAAGCTATTTTTGCTTTAGGCTTTTTAAATCTGTAGTATCTATGCTATGCACAATGTATTCGCATGCATGTCAATGGGTGTGCCAAGGGGTCTGACTTATTTAGGAGAGTTGCTGTTATCTAGAGTACATCTGAGTAATAAGCTTAAATATTGCCCAGTTCTAAACTGTGACACTTTCTTAAAACCTTTGCAATGATAAATACATGAGTTTATCAATATCAGATGCTAGCTCTTATTATAACTCCTCTGGGTGGTTAAAGAAGCATAAAATCTCACTAACAAAACTGAAAGAGGCTAATTTTAGCCAAATATTCACGTTTCCCAGTGATTTTTTTGTCCAGCTTTGACATTATTTACATTAACACACACCTCTGAGCGCTTCACATCATATCAATGCGTGATGCATTATTTTCCCAAAGTTATTTTTAAACTACATTCTGTAATTTCGCCACTAGATAACAGTATCTGATTGTTAAAGAAACCAGAATTACTGAGGGTCAGTGTTCACTTTAAAAAACGGACTACATTATATTGCGGAAGAGTATAAGCAATTTTGCTTTTAATAAACGTATATATGAATACAACCTAAATTTTTTATTATAGTGTGTTTGTAAACATTTTATAAAACACTCAATAAGACAATCAAAGTTGTGCATTATTGTACATAAATCACGGAAGAAGGAATAACTGTACTCCGCTTTGCGTCAGGCCTAATAACATCTCGTTCCTGTGATTTATTCCCAATAATGCACACTTTCTCGTACCTTATTGGTATAATATATAGATGCCACTCTGACTTTGATTAACTGGGGAACAAAAATGTACACCCTTTTAAAACACTTCATGATCTGGCGCACTTACATTTATCTCTTATTTCTTTAGAATGTGCACGCTCTGTAAGGTATATAATAGTGTTTAGCAATGTTGGTAGGAGCGGTGTGTAGCCCAATGGTTTGGTGTAAGGGATCATGTGCCATCTGAGGTATTGTTTAAAATAACCAGAAATCTAACTGTATAGAACTGATTGTCCAAGCTTATTATTTTTAGAGAATAACTTATATCCAAATATTCAGGAAGCAGTCACTGAGTGAAGTTTAAAACTTACCTGCCAATCCTCCAGCTAGCCAAATTGAAACAGGATGTGGCACATCACTGCCCTTAGGTTTTAACCAGCCACAGAACAGCGTGTATGGGATGAAATACAGGGCGTAGCCGGGCACATCTCGCAAAATCATGGCACCTGCTCCTCGATATAAACCTGAAATCCCTTCAGCCTGCAGGATTCTGCTGATGCAGTGCACAGGGCCTCTGTACATGGGCTGGGTGTGGAGATCCACTGACCGAAAAGGGACACTGCCATTCCCAGCGAGTGTCAGGTTTTCTGCAATGACATGCCAGCTGTATATATGAGCCATGCATAATCAGCAAAATGTTAATTGTATGTGTTTATTTAGCTATCCAAACTGGGCTTTGGAAAGATGATACATACGTTCCTCAAAACACATTTCATACTTGTAAATGTTGGCAATACTTACGTGCAAGAACGGGCTGGGTTTGCATCTGCAGCCTAATTTTGACCAGGTCCACAGGGGCCCCCAGGCTCACTGACACCAGGCCTGTCATCATGCTGGCAACGGTGAGGTCGAGCAAACTACACGGATGGCACCCGTCCCCATAACGAACCTCACTTATAAATCTCTGGGAGTTGCTGAAGAAGCCAAACACCATAGAGTTATAGAGGGTGATACTGGCTAGAGGGAAAGACAGGCCTTTAAAAAAGCCCATAAACTGGTAGAGAACAAAGAGAAGCTGATTAAATTGCTGAAGCGCATCAAAGAAAATGACTTTGCACTTCACTGAGATTTTTAAATTGCAATGAATTGAAAAGGATTTCTTAAAATTATCTTTACTTACTGATTCCTTTTTGTAGATATTTACAATACAGTGAAAGGAATTCTTGTAGCCTTGTCCTGCCTGCAGCCGTGTCTGATAAATGCAACAGAAAACATGGGTGTCAAACTTAATGATATTTTCGATTTTTTAACCTCGTGCTACTTGGTTCTATACTAAAGCCTTATACCTACTTGCACAAAAAAAGTGCAGGGATAGGCTTCAATTGATTTAGAAAACAAATTAATAAATAAACGAGTCAATCATTTCTTTAAATTTAAATCCGCTTATACTGATGAGGGTCAAAGGGGTGCTTGAGCTTATCCCAGCACCCAAAGTCTGAGGGTTGGGGAAGCACCCATGACAGGTTGCCAATTCATAGAATTCCATGAATATTTTAAATTGTACTTGTTATGATGAATGGCTTTGAAGCTTACCTTCACTGTGTCAAGGGGATGTCCCACGATCACACTGGAGGCACCTAAAATAAAAAGGTTTAAAAGCAATATGCTGTAAGAAACACCACAACAAGAACAACAAGAACTCCCACTAATGACAATAAAGGTGAAATAATGCAATTTAAGGCAAAGTCAGGCCAATGAAACATACAGAGTCATCAGTTCAGCTTTGTACCCCGACTGCTAATGAATATCACTTTGTCCACACAAGCTGAATACAAGAAATTGTTTTAAGAGCATCACAGAACTTCTGCATTATGCCAGAGACTGGGCTAAAGAAAACAAATACACAAACACTATCTTTAATTAAAAGTTCCCCTAACTTAAATAGTGCATGTTTTTTCCAACCATAGCGATTGGTCCTGTAAAGCGGTTGCATATAAAACTATTCCTTTGACATTCTCAGCAATGAAGCAAAAACACAACAGGCATGACGCTGACTTCAAATCTATATATAGTCTCCCTGAACCTTAAAGAGCTCAATAATTGAATTTAATATGACAGCCCAAGTGACTTGAGATTAAATAACAGTGGCGCTCCATACAATAACAAGTGTTCCCTCTAAATACCCTGCTTCAATTAGCTACACTGATTTACTACATTACATAAGCCTGACAGCACTACCACTTCAGATTCGAGATTTAAAAAAGCTAATTTGGCATGACTGTTTGTTAAACAATATTGCCAAAGCATTACAACAGAAAACACAATGCAATAAAAGTAACACAACAAAAAAGTGAATCAAGTTGGGAAATATAAGACTAGAAATGATGGTTATGAAAATTCAAATTCAAATAAAAATGTTGCCCGATTTACTAGAAAAATATACATGTTCTTGATACAGTATGTATGTGAATGTACTGGAGACAGAAATGCACTTCCTTCTTCATGAGAGAAAAATTTTACACACAAACTGACCAGAAGTGGAACAATTTCAGATTATACTGGGAGAGGGACACAACACTATTTGATCTACTTTAAAGTAGTACCAACTCCAT
>JAOUQT010059956.1:0-10552 GCA_025769995.1 Xyliphius kryptos | reverse complement strand
CTGAGTAGCCTGTTCTGTTAGGAAAGGTCTGATTTTCCTGATGTTCTACAGAATGAATCTGCAGGAACGGGCAGTTTTCGTGACCCGATCTAAAAGTTTTAGATTGGTACTCCTCACCAATTCTCCCACTTCTCGAGTACCTACAATGCTGAAACTTGGCACCGTGATTCCCCATCATGTCCTTGGACTTCTCACCTTACTTTGTTTGATGGGTCAATCAATATCGCTATCGAACACAAGACCCCTCCTGTATCACATCGTCTTCTTGAGTACCTACAAGGCTAAAACTTGGCTCTGTCATCCCTTACGGTGTCCTTGTAAAACACACGGATATATTCACGCAAGCAAGCGTCCGTGTTGACACCGTAGCCAAAACTCACAATTCATTCCATCGGAATTTAAATTGCCACACCGCAGTCTATAATACGTGCGTTCATTTAAATTATTTAAACTCTGAAGCGATCACTCAAACACAATTGCCTTACAAATTTCACGTCGTTATCAAGTTCTCCCCGTAGCGCTGCGTGGGTTTTCCGCTAGTTTTCCTAATAAATGTTGTCATGACGATGTTGAGTGGCTCTTACGATAAATGAATTGTATCAATTTAAATCACAATTCATTGTGAAAACAATTCTTCGTCTCATCCTTTGTAATAAGTAAAGCTATGATTACTGAACAATACGGAAGGTTTTGATGTTTGTTACACTACTGAAGAATCAGAGGATGAAGATGCTGGTTTACAATCAGTCCTCCAAATTCAAATACATTCTTGTCATTGTTATTCTTACACCATCCGTGCACTTCCTTTGGACTACACTGTTTTGATGACACTCCCCAAATTGACAAAATTGATACACATATGTTCGATCCAGCCGGATCTGGTTTGGAACGAAGATCATTTTGCGCTTGACTCAGTTGCGTGCGCCTGAATATTGATGCCATCTGGGAGCAATTGAATTGTGTTGACCTGATGTGAGGGAATCTGCCGAGCTGAGATAGGTTATGCTAATGGTAGAACATGTTGACAAGGCTGGAGCACATTGATTGATGTTGGCCACAGTGGAGGTTATTCTCAGATTAGGGTGCTCATTACAGGGCCGTGATTAAGAAAAGATGAATGAGATCATAGGGAAAGTACAGAGGTCGCTAGGTTGCTCGTGAAAACAGCATTTTTCATCAAGGGTCTTATGTAGCGATACACAGGTGAATAATCAGCGACTGTGCCAAGTGATCCTCCTTCCTTGTTGCTTTAGTAATGAAGTGTAGTGGGGTTTTTTTTTATGTCAGGGAGAACCGTCTGGCACAAAAATAAGGCCCAAACAAATGGCATATTGCTCACAATGGAATTCAAATATTTGGAGAGAACTTGCAGACAATATTTTGTTAAAATAGAAGAATACTTTACATACAAATAGTGGGACACTCACGCATTATCCTTACTGGTGCTTTTAATGACCTTTTTTTATGGTGGCACCTTCCTTGCAACTAAAACAGCCTACGCTTCTTGTTTATGTATTAATATAGCAATTTTTACAATAGTACATTGTTTCAAAGGAGCGTCACTGAGTTCACTGGAGGCGTTGTACATAATGTGCCTGTGTGAATATTTTTCTTGTTTATTCTAAAGAGCATTTGTTGTCAGACACCTGTTGAAATAATACATTCAGTGTATAATCCTTTAAAATATGAAGTAGTTCCGGTCCTTAAATCTGATTTGCCGTTTGTCATTATTGACCATAATGCACATATCTGACCACTTCAGTTTCGTATCATTGCACGATATACAATACATTATTTTTATGATATTTTTCATAAACTACATTTTGAGTCTCTTTCTCGTGATTTATTTACAGTAATGCACGCCCACTTATGCCTTATTGCTTTTTCTTATTTATTTATCCATCCAGCCATCCATCCAACTTCTGCTTAATCCTCTACAAGGGTCACAAAGGGCTTCCCCATGCCCATCCAAGGGAGAGCGTTTTGGGCGCAGGGCAGATACACCCAGGATATAGCTCCAGTTCATTGGAGTGCACACTCACTTACACAGGCATACACACAGTACAGCTATTCACCATGAATCCATGCTTTTTGACTGTGGGAGGAAATCTGAGAACCAGGATGAAACGCACACACCCACAGGGAGAATTGGGATGGATCCTCATCGCTAAGAGTCAACCGTTCTAACCACTAAGCCATCGTGCCACCACTAATTATTTATATATCAATATTTATTTGTATCCATCCATTTCCAGTTGGGGTGAACAAATGTCCTTTTTTTTGTGAAGTCTGCATGTACGCCTCATGCCTGCGTGGGTTTCGAGTCTTCTTGGAATGGAATTGACCTCCACACTCCAAAGACAGTGCATGTGTACAGTGCATCTGGAAAATATTCACAGCGCTTTATTTTTTCCACCAGTTAGATCCAAAAAGGATTTAAATCATTTGGTATTCTACACTGAATTCCATAAAAAGAGAGGAAAATTTGGGATTTTTTAAAAAAATGGAACATGTACATAAAAATTCACAACCTTTATTCAATACTTTGTAGTCATTTTATAAAATAGTGCTGCAAGAGGGATAAGGGCCTTCCTGAAGGACCTACATTAACAATGGGATTAGTTGCCCCAACCTTTATTTTCAAAGGTTTATTTATGGCCATATTCATTCATTCATTATCTTGAATAACAGGATCCCCATGCACATCCAGGGGAGAACATTTCGGGCGCTGGGCTGATACACCCAGGACAGGGTGCCGATCTAGCGCTGGGTACACGCTCACACCCACAAATGCACACACAGACTATATAAGGAGATATAGAGCAGTCAATTTACCTTGAATCAATGTTTATGGACTGTGGAAGGAAACCCAGGAGGACACAGGGAGAACATGGAAACTCCACCCAGATTGGGATTTGAACAAAAAATCCTCAGCACTGAGAGGCGAAGATGCTAACCATTAAGCCACCGTGCTGCCCAACTATGGTCATAAAAATGCAAAAGAAACCTGCAAAACACAGTAGACTATAAGAGAAAGCATATAATAATGATTTTGTTATGAGTAAGCTATGAAGCATAACACATTACAACCCCATATTAAAGGCAAAAACATCCAGGATGAATAGAAATTGAATAAGATGAGGGAATTCAGGTGTAAAAACAAAGCATGTGAAACAAAGTCTTTAATGAACAAACCAACCTAGAAAACGCTGATATAATTTAAATGTCCAATATGTTTAATTTAGGATGTGTGATCAGCACTGAAATCTGTACATCATGAATAAATGTGGGGTCCTCTGGAACTTTAAATCCAAAATAAAACATGTGAAAATCCTAATGAAAGTTAAAAATCATTTTGCACAGCTTCTCCCGCGACTCGCCTAGATTTTCTATTATGCACATGCCATTTTTTTGTTCTTCCTTACTGAGATGTTGTTGATGACTTCTTTCAGGGTTTCATTACTGATCGTACTACTGTTCACAGGCCATTTCCTCTTTGCTTTCAGGTTTCATGGGTGAAATTAAGGTTAAATGAATAGAGTGAATGGTTTATATGAGTTCATTTTAATCTTGCTTCACTTGCTTTAAACATCTATACGGGGCTAATGCATGAGTTTGGCCTTGTTCTAACTGACATCCATTCTTGATAAAATATGACATATCGCGTCATTTGAATTCTCAAATCCATTATTCTCGGCTGTTACAGAATGCTGCTGTGAGAGGAGGCACAATGTGAGCCGAGGGCGGAATGAGACTAAAACACAGATTTAGTTTTTTTTTATATTAGTATTATAATTTTGCAAATGCTTATTAGTAGGGCTTTGGTTACTTTGTAGAAACCCAAATAAAAAACTAATCTTTGTAAATGGTATTCCGTTACCTACACATGCTTTTGGCAATGTGACTGAGATCAATATCTAAATTTAATGAAGATTTCTGATCCTTCAATCTGATTGGCTGAGCCATTTGTCCAGCCGTGACATCATTGAGTGTAATGCACACCTCCGACCACTTCACATTCGTATTATGCACCATATAAAATACATATGGAGAGCGATAGAGAGAGAAAAACTATTTTTCGGTTCTACTGTATGCCCTATATATACAGTCTTCGTACCACATATAATGTCTTCGGACCACTAGCAATTATTTTTAGAAAGTATGGTCTGTATTTAATTGTTGGAGAAACCAGAGACCTGTTACTCAGTCATCATTGTTTTAAAAAACGGACTAGATTATGTCGCGGAAGACCATTTTATAATTTTTACTTTTAATAAACGCATTCATAAACCAAACCTTTTTTATTGTAGTGTGCTGTAACTTTTTATCATATTGTTGACAATAATACACACCTCTGACCGCTTTACACACACAAATATATATCAATTTGGGATATATAATACATTATTAAAGCAATAAGGCACGAGATGGAGTGCATTATTGTAAATAAACCGTGTTAAAGATGTTACACACATGAGAGCGGAAAACTCTGAGTGCCGTTACACCTCTTCCCGTGGTTTATTCACAATAATGCACAGCGTGGAGGGCCTTAATGCAGTTAAAAAAAAAAAAACCCAAATAAACTTCTCTTCCGCCGCTTCCAGTGCTTTTTTTTTTTAAATGAACCCTTACCACAAAGAAAGGATTTGAAAAAGATCAAATACTGCCATCTAGTGCCCAAATTACAGGACACATTTTATGGAAAATTTCGAAAAAACAGTATATTTTACATCACGCGTTTATACGAATGTTAAGCCTTCAGAGTTGTCGGTTATTGTGAATAATGTCACGGCTAGACAAGAGGCTTAGCCAATTAGATTTAAGAACCAGAGCTACCCGTTTTTTTTTTTTTTTTTTTTTTTTTTTTTTTTTTTTCCTCATTAAAATGATGTACTATAAATAGAAATACATATTAATGTAATTAGCAAGCTAAATGAGAACCAAGCCTGTATCCTGTTATTAAATGATCATCGTTCACTTTAAAAAACAGGACTAAATTACTTTTAAATGCTTTTGTTTTAAATAAATACATAAATAAAATAAACTTTCTTCTCTAATTTGTAAGTAGTGTTGGATAAAATGCATTTAAATGCTTAGTGACTAAATATAAATGTTTTTTTCATTATAGTGTGTAACAATATATTAAAAGCTTTATGGAACTTAAGGTTGTGTATTATTGTGCATAAATCATGGGAAAGTGGTGTAACACTGCTTTGAATCGTGGATAACAACACTTCGTTTTCATGATTTATTCACAATATTGCACATCCTCTCATTCCTTATTGCTTTAATATATCACATATCTTGTGTATACATAGTTTTCATTGTTTAGCACAAATAACCAGACAGTGAGGGCTATTACATGATTCCTCTGAGAAAGCCAGCTGTGTCGTCTTTTTCTGCATTTCCGGACTTTTCTGTATTCATGACCTCTTATGTGTCTGTGATCTGTTGGTTTTGCTATTAGTGATGCGACGAATAATCATTTTTACTCCATAAATTTTGTCATAAAAGTGACTCGAAATCATCATGACAACATTGATCAGTTAAAAGGTTTGGACCAAGTGGCTCAATCACGGATTAAAAATATAGTTATTCTTGCAGCAATCTTGTCCTTTCACCTTGTTCTTAAAGGAATAACCTTTTAAAATTGATTTAAATATGTTCTTTATTTTTTTACTTTGATTTTCAGAAAACTATTTAGCATTTTGTGTTAATATTCAGCAAAAGCTTTATGTTTTTTTTTTAATTAGTGCAAAATAATCGCAATAATTGTATCATCATGATTAGTTCTTAGACAATAATCATACCCTCAAAATCTGTAATTGTCTCAAACCTGGTCACTATGATGGACACGTTTGTTTCTTAAATCCTAATAATACCGACTTGTGTTGTTCTCTCATTTGTAAGTCGCTTTGGATAAAAGCGTCTGCTAAATGACTAAATGTAAATGTAAAAGTGTGAGCATCACTGGTGCAATTCTCTACAGGAGACTCATTAACTAACGCATGGCTGCCCGCTTGCTTTTAATACACGTGGCAACATAACTGACTTAAAAACAAACTTCAGTACATTACAAAAAAATGTGGCTTAATACTTTGTCATATAAATGTATTCTATGTATCACACTAAGTAATATGTAATATATGTAATATAATATAAGTAATATTAACAAATTGGAAAAATACTTTGGGGGGGAAAAACTGATCGTTTGTAATCAATAACAAAGTGATTTCTTGAATTAACACGAAGCTTAGTCAAAGAAAGGTTGCGCATAAGCGATAGCAATTATAACAAACAGTAACAGCGCCCTCTGATGGTAAAAGCAACGCAGCGGTCTAAAACCCGTATTTTTTAAACTTAAAATTTCGTTTACGTCAAAATATAAACTATGTCTTATCATATAATTATCGTGCCACATATTAATTAGTTTTCTTTAAACTGTTAGATAGAAAACCCCACAAAATGAGCTTTAAAAAAGATCGCTCAGGAGGCCGTGTTATCAAAATGGTTTAATAACGGGGTCTAAAGGATGACTGCCACAATTTGGGCCGGCACCCCTTGTTACATTGAGGTAGATTTTAAAGATACATAGTCTAAAAAGAGATAATGGAGTGAAACGAGGGATTTAATGCATGTTGTACGTGCATGTCATTTTTTATGTTATTTTGTTCTCATCGCACTCCATTATCTACTAGATAAGAATTTTTAACTGAAATATTTTTAGTAATTAAGATCGGGAATGTGTTATTTTCGTGTTCCCTTTATTTTTTAGGCAGTGAATAATGTAAAGTGATATTTAAACAGAAGTACTGAAGTTCTTAAGTAAAGGTACTATGACCTTGAATATAATTACTTAAATAAAAGATAAAACATGTTTTTTTACTCAAGTAGTAGCACCTACATGTACCAAAAGTAAAAAAAAAGGAAAAGCATTTATTTAAAAAACCTCTTCTACTTACTTTTTTAACAGGGTTTAATCAATTTAAAAGCGCCCATGTCCTTTCACATGAAAATATGCAGTAAACTGCTTTAGTTTAATATAGTTTATTTTAGAAGAATCTTATTCCAATACCATGCTAATATCAGAAATAGGTGTATAATAATAGCCCTGCCATATTAAATATGCTTAGGAGCCAAAGTAGTTAACCAAATTAACCAAAGCAGTGGCTGAATAATAACATTAAATTAGTAATTTGGATTAGCAGACACTTATGCAAAGCGACGCACAAGTATCCCAACTTGGTTGGAGTCAGAACACAGGGTTGATACAGAACCCTGGAGCAATGAGGGTTAAGGGTCTTGCTCAAGGACCCACATTGGTAACTTTAATGGACTTGGGATTTGAATCCCCAACCTTCTGATTGCTAGTCCAACACTAACCACTGAGCTACCACTCCCATGATAATGATCACTCCCACTGATAACATTACCAGTGTACCGATTATGAATACTGAACACATATAGTTTGAGGAAAACACAAAGTGCGACTGCATGCTGGGACATGATGTCATCAGTCTCTCAGTATAATGTTTTACAGCAAAGAACATCATTAAAAATGTGATTAAGTTAAAAGTCAGCTAATTTATATGAAATAAATAACATGATAGTGGCACTGTGGCTTAGTGGTTAGCACATTCTCCTCTCAGTGCTGGGGATTCCTAGTTGGAATCCCTTCCTGTTTGGAGCTTCCATGTTCTCCCTGTCTCCAAAAACATGGATTCAAGGTAAATCCAATGCTCCAAATTGCCCGTATAGTGTGTGTTTTTGTGTGTGGCTGTATGAGTGCATCCAGAGATAGGTTGGTGCCCTGTCCTGGGTGTATGCCCAGCGCCCAAAACTTTCTCCCCTGAAAGGGCATGGGGACTCCAATGGTGACCTTGGTGGGGGACTAAGCGGAATAAATGAATGAAAAATGTGTTTAAAGTGTCCTCCATTTTAACATTAATTAGCAGGTTGGGACTCAACAAGACTTACGTTTAGAACTCAAAATTGTAAGTATAAAAGTACACTGAGGCAGCAGGACAAGGAAAAGGAAGATTAAAAATACATAAAATAAAGCTATAAATAAATGTTGTCAAATTAAAGTAGCGAACTTGTTTTGAAAATGTAGTAAATAAAAAGTACAGGTATTTCATTTGAAATGTAGTTAGTAGAAGTTAAAAGACGGAAACAGCTACACTTTATTGAACATGCCTGATCTTATCCGATGTCATTAGACTGAAATTATAACTAATAAACTGAACAATTGTATTGAAGTTGTTTCATATGGTCATCAGTTCTAGACTTAACAGACTATTTTCAACCTTGCCACCCGTGCTATTTTGTAATGCAACAATGTCTATAGTAAATAAAAAAAGCTTTTTCTTGGAAACACATTTAATGACAGGCGATCTTGAGGCCGTAAAACAACTGGTTGATGAAAGGAGCCAGAGGAGAATGTTGCAAATTGTTCTGACTGAATACTTTACTTTAACCAACATAAACAAACGCACAACTCATCGTGCTCCAACTTAGATTGTCTACGACATACGACAACCCGAAGCACTATGACACAACAGGTTTCTGCATTAGTTCCAGAAACACAATGGTGAGTTCATGCTCACACACACACACACACTAATGTGCAAAGAAAGATGACAGTAAACACTATAGCATACTAGAGAAGCCATACATTTAGTTTTTTGTATTAACAAGACCATAAACAAGATGTTGTGAACATCTCCAGAGTCATAAATTGTACAAATACATTCATTACATGTTCAGTCCACTTATGTAATGTGCATTAAATATATGAGAGAATTTCAGATTGCCCTGTACACCAGGTTTCCAAGCAACATACTGTACAGTGCGCTAAAATGGTATTTTGTACATTTCTTTACAAAAACCCCTTCCTTTATTTTTAAATATTAACCAAAAAGGCTCACCTTTCACACGAGAATCAGAATCGACACAAAAACAACAATTCAACGTATTTCTTATTTCTAGAAGCGATTTCAGCTGGGCCTTTTGTGTCAATTCTTGTGTCAAATACTGCACAATGGATATTCATATCAACAAGCCAAAAGGAACTACAATGAAACGTCATCAGACAAACAGAACAAAGATACAGTATCTGATTGTCCAAGGCCACCATAGTTGAAATAAACAGATGACTGCCGCTAAACAGATAGTTCTGGGTTCTGCTTAAAGCTTTGTGCTAGTAGTATCAAAATGTATGGTTCCTACCAAAATCGGCTGATTTGCACTGGGTGTTCAAGTTTTAGCTTAAAAATTGTTTTGATGTAAAGTGTGCAGATTCTTTTCATACATTATTTGTGTCTATTGTCTGTCCTGTTATTAGTTATGACTAATCTAATTGTACATTATATCAGCTCTAATAGTATATATAGATCAACTTTGTAGTACTATAAATACAGACTGCAGTCCATCTACATTCATGTTGGTATCCTATATGATTAGAACCACAACAGGACACAGAGCATATATTATTTGAGTGGTGGATGCTTCCCAAAACTGCAGTGTTGGTGGTACAGATCAGAATCTTTAAACCCTGTATTCACTAACTGTGCACAATCTGAGACAGTAGCACATTTGTTGTTGTACAGTTTGTGTTCATCTAAATCTTCTTTAGAGATCACAGACTGCTGGTGGCTGGTACAGATTCAGAGTGAAGGAAACTAACAAAATGAATAGAACAAAACAATAGACTACAGTACGTAATTGTAGAACTACAAAGGCAATCTATACAATAAGTCATTCAGCCAATGTGTATAAACAATGAGGTTGACATAACAATAGCAATATAATGATTTCTGTCCATCTATCAAACCTACAGTATCAGATTAGATGGTCAGAGAGAAAAAGAAGAGATGGAACAGTTACATTACTCACACAGTATTTAAATCCATCTCTGTCCACTATGACAGTAAACTAATATTTTTTCAGAGCACAGACCTAGATATCACTGCACACTTTTTGTATAGGTTTCCAAATGTTTCACAGACCGAAATAAGTGGGCGACTCGTGGACGATGACACCCATAAGGATTAAGGCTGTAGATCAAACAGACTGTGTGCTAATCAAAGCAAATTCACAGACATCTCTACTAAAGTTTAAACAGATCAACATATATTCATACATTTAGCATTAAATACAAAGTGCAGACAGGGGGGGGGTTCTTTTTTTATGTTAAGGTGACTTTGGTGTAGAGCTGGAATAAATAAAATGGGGGAAGGTTTGGCAGAACTGCCAGAATTAGAGCAGCTTTTATCATGACTATCATGGTCTGTGGGGGGGGTGTAGTATGTATGTAATTTGTTTTGTGTGGTTGCTGCAGGTTTAATGCCATCTGCACTTTGCTTCTAAGGCAGCTACCATCATCACTTACTCACAGAGCTGTAGGAGTTAATAATACAATTTAACCTCACACTGTGCACTTTATAAGACACATCCATAGAATCAGAGACAGTGACGCATCTGTTGCTGCACAATTTGTGTTAGTCGTCCTCTAATCCCTTACCAGTGCTCACAGGACATTATTTTAATATTT